>VCHN02000014.1:19150355-19251918 GCA_007115665.2 Sequoiadendron giganteum
CTCAGTGAGTTTCAAGTGCAAGGGTTTCCACAGGCATCGTTTTTTGCAAGATCTGGGGGTAGCCGAATTTTCGGGACACTATGGGCTCAAACGGACATCGCCATCGCGTTCGCAGCGCCCCAAAACCCTAGAAACGTCTGTCAAATCGTCCATTTTCGAGCAGTTGGTTTCTGAGGCAAAATTTTTTTGCTAGGGAAGCCGTACGGCCTCCCCAGCACGCTTCACGAGGCACGAAAATAAAAAAAAATAAAAAAACCCCGATCTCGGGATTTGCGCCGACGCTCATTGTGCAAACCGGCTCCGCCGCCGGGCGGCCACCCGTCCGCCACCGCCGCCGGTGGCTGCCCCTTCTACTCCGTCGGCCCCGCCACTGGGTCCTTCAGCCCCTGCGGGCCCTCCCCTGCTCGGCCGAGGTCATATGGATGACCAGGTGCTCGCGCCCGGCCCCCCGGCCCACTCCAGCCCCCTCTGCTTAGCCCGCGGTCATATGGTGACCAACGGCCTAAAAATTTTTCTGCAGGGAGCGATTTTTTGCGACGACGGTCTGCAGGCCATCAAATTTATGCCCGTGAACCGCTGACGTCAGCGTCCGTACGGCCTCTCCTTGCCCCTCCTAACCCTAGTTTTCTCTAAAGAAGCAGTTTTTTTCTTTTTTGCATAACTTGGGCATACGGTATCGAAATTGGGCAAACGAGATATCGCCGGAAAGCTGGTTTCGAGCACTTTCATTTGGTGTAGTTTATTTTTCAGTATTTTCCTGTTTTACTGCATTTATTGCTGGTTGAAGTCAGATGTACTTTTTATGCTTCCGAGCTCATAACTTTTTGCCACGATCTCCGATTTTCGCTATCTTTGCGGCGTTGGAATGGTATTGAGGAGCTCTATGTTGCTATCCATGCACTTTTTTCTGTATCTGTCCCAGGTTTTTCATTATTCCAGATTTGGCCCGATGGGTGTTTTGGAGATTACTTGGATATTTTGACAGTTGGGAGAGTGCTTCTTGCATCTTTGCACTTCATTTTTAGTGATACATCATTTAATAATCGACTGCTACTTCATAGATTCCAGAGTTGTTCCCGTTTGGAGTTTTCGAGTGTTCCGTGGCATCGGGTCTGCTGTTGCATGATTATGATTCCGATATGGTTTCTTGTAGACAGAAGTATCTTTCCTTGCTTGCCAGATTGCGGATCCAGTGTTACTCTACAGTGTTCTTCCAGTGCTTCTTTGCAGCATGTCATATCATTGTAGGGGGTTTTGTCCCACTGGGTTTTCCTCCTCTACCTCTTTCTTGCATTTGTAAATGGGTACCTGATCAGGCCTAGTTGCCGGGACCCATCTTTTCTCATGCATCTCTTCTAGTTCTCATCAAAGGGGGGGTGTTAGAGTAATAATTTTATGCGCTTAATTAATTACATCATACTGGTTAATTAATTAAGTCACTTATTCCTCTAGTTGCTTAAGCTAAACTTAGGCACATTAATAATTGATTAATTATTAAGTGTGCACACTAGGGTTTCATTTAGGGTTTCCCTTTTAGGGTTTCTTGATCTCCTTCATAAGGATTGATCTCTTTGTAATAACTGAGATTCTGATAATGCATTTTACACTTTGAGGTTTGCAGAACATCTTCTTGGTTTTGCATGTCTTTTGCATGTGACAGGTATCCATTTGCATGCAGGTGATCTTGGATTCTAACAACCACCACAGATGCCATCGCCACCAGTGTGACTTCCACCAGAGCTGAAGTCACCACCATGACTTCCGCCAGCATCGCCTCCACCAATGCCACCCCCACTTCTGAAATTTTTGCTGCCCAAGCCTCCACCCATCATTCTGCCAAATCCTCCACCACCGAAGGTGACAGAAGGGGTGAACTGGAAACCTAAAGGATTCTTGTTTACTTTGACAGTATCTAAACTTTCAGAAGTAGAACGTATATTGACCGAGGGGACCATGTCAGTCATGTACACAAATATAGGAGGCATTGACATCTCCAGCTACCTCTCACATTCCTTGAAGAGGCTGCCTCGTATCATGTGACCAAGACTCAAGGGGGGCACATGCTTTAGCTAGACCAATGAGACTAGCTAGGAGTTCTACATGTGTCCGATCTTTTTCCACCATGTATCTTATTTCTCTGATCACCTTAGCAACCCTAGCCAACTTCGGGTTGCCTTCTAGGTGATTTTCTAATGCTCCTAACTCTTTACCGAGACTAACAACGTACTCAAAAGGATACAAATGACCTCATGCTCATCTATGGATGAAGAGGTTGGTGATGCAGGAGGAGTAGGGACATGATCAATTTTGTCAAGAAACCTAAGTTTTCCTTGCGATATGTGCTCCTATGCGGACAACCCAACCGCATAATCGGAGAAAATTCCAATAGTGAAGCTAGAGGAGACCTTCATATTGTCCATTAGAAGGTGTCACAAACTTTTTCTAAAAATATGTGCAGAGGTCGTAGACTGGGTCGTGAAGCTCATAAAATTTCACAATACACCAAGGTACCGCAACCAAGAGGTATATGCAAAAAGGTCCAGGATGCCGACAAATGGATAAACATTGGTTCATGTCAGGTTCACCAAAAATGTGAGAGAGGGGGATGACCCACTACAAGTACCCAGGTCATGAAAGGCCAAGAACGGAAAGGCTACCCTAACCCACCTCAGTTTAAGGGGAAGTTAGGATGACGAGGATGCGAATGATGAGGATTATACGTCCTTTGATTACTTTGCAATCCAAAATGTTGGAAGGAGACTAGATGAGTCAACCTTTAGAGTCAGATTCATGTCTTAGGCAAATCTCTATCTCAGGACGAAAGCGTAGTTCCAGGATGACAATGCGACATGTTGGCATCTCATAGGTGTGTTGGCATCTGTACGACTAGAGAAATGAAAAGATGGAAATCTAATTTCGAAAGGGAGACTATCAACCTAGTCTAAAGATGTTTGAAGTGATTAAAAAAGATTAAGTGAAGAGAAATGAAAATATAATACAATAAAGGAAATGTATTACCACCAAGGTGATGAAGATGATCTCATACAATACTATCCTTGTTAACTTGCTCCAAGTTCTCTCCACCTGCACACAATAAAGGGAGAAATTGTTGGGGCCATATAGGGGCCTACCTCAGTCAAACCCCCATCTTGGTGATTCCACCTCCACAGACAAAAAAGTTTGGAATAGTAGAGATAAATGATAAAGAAAAGAAACTACAAGCTATGTAAACACAAAAACACTACAAGCAATACGTGCTTACTCAATCAAAAGCAAAAGGTAAGATTATAGGAGCTTACCGCCTCCGTCCAAAGCACTCAAGGCTCATGGAGGAGTGAATGAGAGGGAATCAAGCCTCTAATTCCATGGTGTCTGTCCTATGCTCACCTTGTTGGAGTGACAAAGTAGTGGATTGTTGCAATGGAGTGAATGGCACTACTACAAAGCTTCTGAATGGATGCTCGAAAGCATGGAGAGAGTGTGCCAACTTGTTTAAAAATTTTGTTGAAGAGAGCTATGGATGAAAGAGTGAAGATTAGGAAGGGAATGATGAAAAATGACCATATTCATGTTGGTCAACCGAAGAGGGACATTACTCTTTGACTTAAAATCGAAAATGTAATGCCTCTGCAGTTTCCAGCCACAAGAATCTGCCAGGGACGTAAGTGTGCCGCGTGGATGTCTTTGTGTAGCATGAGCATCCTCGACAAAAATGCTCCCATCGACACACAAACCAAGAGCCAAGTGGAATGTAAGGAGCGGGCTTAAGTGGGATTAAACCTCTGATTTTGATTTTATAAAGTGTTAAGGGTCAAAAGGGAATTTGTGTTAGGGGTGCAAACTCATGTTGATACATTCAGGTATCTCTATTCTTATCGAGAAATTGTAAATGAGAAAATATTGTCATTGAAATAGAATTATAGAATATGAAAGTGTCACTTGGGATTTTGTAATGTTTCTTTTGTAAATGCAATGGAAGTTTGAAATGGTATTATTTCAAATGTGCATCTTATTATTGAAATTGAAAAGAAAAAAATTATTGTTATATTTTGCAAGCATATATTATACACATGTGGGTTAAAACATAGGAAAATTATTTGGGTTAAACATCATGTTACACATGGTATCAAGGCTACCGAGGTTAGCTCTAGAGCCTATGTGCTCACTATACTTTCATCCAACATTATGCAAATCGAATGTATGTAATTCTTGTGCCAGGATGGTGCATTTGAGGATGACTGCAAGAAAGTCAGTAATCGGGAGTGAGCACTACTTTAAGGCCAAGAACGAAACGGAAGCCATTGTTAGAACCATAAAGGGGACCAATTATGACAACACCATATGGTTGAGAAATACCGAGACCTTTAGTCATGCCCTATCTTGCATTAGTCAAGAAAGAAAGAGGATGTGTGAGGCTGCTAACTTTGTACCTCCCGCCTCTCCTATCAAGTCAGATTATTTGCCACTTTCTAGGGATATGCCCTTGGAATGGAGTGTTAGTCCTGCCATGATCTTTAAGGAGCCTCATGTTCTTCCAATTTCAGAAGTTATTGTAATTAAATCTAGTAGCAAATCAAAAGGATATGTCCCCTAAAATTATGTATCTAAGAGTAGGTCTGAAGGGTATGCACCCTTCGATAATGAATGGGAATAAAAATATGAGGAATGTATTTCACTTAGTTATGTATTGTAAAGTGAATCTAAGGGATATTCTCCCATAGATTATCTGAATAGCCACTATATGTAAATGCAAGGATATTGAAATCCTTTGATTTTAATATATTTTTTTATTTGGCTAAAAATTGTGCAAAACTCATCTCTCAACTTCTTGTGAGTGAATGTTTGTTTATGAAATATATGTTTTATAATGTTAATTAAACCTTCCTTGGATCTAATTAAAATGGAAACCTCCAAGTGGAACATTACTTGTGAAAATGGTTAGAACAAGAACTAACCTTGGGGATAGCCAAGAGGTAGGCCAAGGTGCAAAAAAACTTGAGGCTAAATTGGATCGTATTTTGGCCATGGTGACTAAGACTAGAGAATGAATCAGAAATCGTGAGAAAGAGGTAGAGGAACAAAAAATCAAGAACGAGAAGTTCCTAATGGAGAGGAAGGAGAAAATTCCCATGGTCATACCCAGTCAAGTGAATATGAGGATAATGAATCACAATCTAGGTCTGAAGGAAGCAAGAAGAAACAAATTGCAACTAAGTTATCTCAAAATATGAGGAAGGTTAACCCTCATAAATTTGATGGAACCACAAGTGGGGATGTAGCTGAAGCATGGATCATAAAAATGGAGAAGTATTTTGAGATTAGAAATTACTTTGAGATAAACAAGGCTATTTGGGGAGCCTTTCAACTAGTTGGGGAAGCATCCACATGGTGGATGAATAAAAAAATGGAGCTTGGGTTAAGTTCCTTGAGTCTTACTTGGGATGAGTTTGTGGAAATTTTATGGAAGCGATGGATACCTTAGCTTTACTATGATCAAAAGCTTACTAATTTTTAGAACTTGAAGCAAGGAGATTTCACGGTAAACAAGTACAGGGAGAAATTCACTCATCTCCTAAGGTACATAGCCATGTACCAAAAGGATGAGCGGTTTCACGTAAGGAAGTTCATTATGGGACTTAATGCCCAAATTGGAGGAGAAGTAGATGTGTACGGTCCTGCTACCATGGACTTGGTGTACAAGAAATCCATTAAGCATGAACAAAGGCTTAAAGCTATCTCTACCTACCATGAAAATAATCAAATAAAATTTAATTGGTCAAAAGCTAATCAAACTCTGAAGAAGCCAAGTGATGGGAAAGATTTTCAAAGAAAAGGGGTTAAGGGATTTTGTAATAATCAGAATTAACCAAGAAGGGATCAAAGGGGGAATAGAAATAACAACAACAACACTACTAGTAGGAATGAAAGCGATTCTGGAAAGCCTGCATCAAGGAATGGGCTATTAAGAGGATGTTTTACATGTGGAGGAGATCACCATGCAAAACAATGTCCCAACAAACCATTTGGGACACAACCACATGGAAATCCTCTACCTCCTCAATGAGTAGCATTTTAGCAAAAGATTCATTTGATGCTAGAAAACCGACAGGCGAAGTACCAGATTACTCTCGTGGAAATTCCAAGTACTTTGTTTGGTACACCCATTTTAATTTTAATTGATACCTATGCCACATAAAATTTTATTTCTCCTAGTATAGCTAGTAAAATTTATAGGAAAGTTGGCTATATGGAAAAGTCTTAGATTGTTGATTATGCAAACCAAACAAGAGCTAAGGTGGAAGAGCTAAGGTCGAGCAATTTTTATTTGAGGCAAGGGTTGAAATTCTGAGTTTCTCTATGGAAGTGAACTTGTATGTAGCCCCCTAGGTTCATATGATGCCATTTACGACTGAATTACCTATGGAAGCATAGAGCCAAAGTAGATTGTCATGCAAAATTTTTAGAGTGCTTAGATGATCTTGGGAACTAAGGTGGTAGAGCTAAGGTGGAGCAATGTTTATTTAAGGCAAGGGTTGAACTTCTGGGTTTATCTATGGAAGTAAATTTGTATGTAGCCCCCTAGGTTCATATGATGCCATTTAGGACTGAATTAGCTATGGAAGCATAGAGCCAAAGTAGATTGTCATGAAAAAATTGTAGAGTTCTTAGATGATCTTAGGAATTGGGTATTCTTGCAAGGAACACCTAGAGAAGTTAAGTTGCATAATTTTTTTGCCATATTAATGCATACAAGGAAGAAGGATTGTCAAAATTTTGTTGTGAAAATGGAAAAAATTGAGGAGTGCAATGAGTTCATCTCTTAGGATGATGCTGTGTACTATAGATCCCAAGACCATCAATAAGTTGAGGATGGGTGAGTCATAGCCTATGAGCCAAGGAAGCTAAAGTATTACAAGAAAAATTATGCTTTGCATGATTTGGAATTGGTAGAAATTGTCCATACATTGAAGATATGGAGACACTATATGTTGGGGAAACCTTTTGAACTGAAGACCAATCATCAAGGTTTGAAGTATTTGATTACTCAACCAAATCTAAATGCACGAAAAAGGATATGGTTGGAATTGATATTTGATTATAATTTTTAATTTCAACTGTATCATGGGAAAGGAAAATCGAGTTGTTGATGCCCTAAGTCATAGGAGACATATATCCTCGATGGTGTCAATTCAAACTGGTTTCAAGGGTCAAGTGTTAAAAAAATCTAAGGGTGATGAGTATTATGAGAAAGTTAAGCAAGCACTCTTGGATAATCCACAATGTAGAGTCTAAAATAGTGTCTTGTAAACTTGGTAGAAACCACACAATTCAGAGGAATGACTAGCCGAACAATCCACTCAACATTGTAGAGACTTCATTAAAATGTTAACCAAGGCTTGTAAAATTGTGATGGTGTTACACTATATGTGCCTTCAAGGAATTGAGGTTACCTAATTTATCCTATTATAAGTATTCTACTTGCTAGAAAATCACTGAAACACATTACAATGAAAGAAGTAAACTGGTTCTAATGGCTATGGGTGCCTACAACATAACCTATAACTTAATTTCTACTAACATATAATTAATTGAAACTAAATCAAAATTGACGACTGAACCTAATCTAACCTCCAAGTACTACAAGTCAATTGAATGCATTCTTGCACACGAGCAATCATTATTTATAATCATAATATGAGAAATAAAACAACTACAAATATAATGAAGAACACTTACCTTGAGTGGCCTGCTCAAGTGGTTGTCTTCACTTAACTAAAACCAAATCTAAATATTTAGATTCTATGCAACCATATCAACTTAAAATTAATTCATTATATATGCCAAAAGACCACATAAAATCTTGCTCAAAGATTGTATTCAAGAAAACCATTTTTTAACAATCAACATGTCTATAGATTACAATTGAAAACTAAGAAGTAATTGATAACAAAATCCACTAGTATGAGATTAACCAACTAACTATCTAAAGACTCAACCATTGACCATACATAGGCATGGGGGATTTTATTCTAAACACAACTCTTAACTAAAATCATTAACTACAACTCCCTAGATATTAGAGTATGTAATTAAGATTTAAATTATTCAAACTACAACTAAAAAGAAACAAGAGTTCAAATATAATTTAAACTCTGCAAAAAAAATCTACATGTGGAACACATAATCAATTATCCAAAATCTTATCAATAAAATTCTTCTTCTGTAGCACCTTATTAATTATCATAAGGATGCATGACTAACTCCATCAGGCATCTCCACACGGTAGTTATTACACTCGACTTGTTCTGGAACTTCCCCTATTTCATCGTCCAAGACCTCTTTTTGTTGCAGGATACAACTTTCAGTTGTTGTGTGCTATAGTGTCTTCTTGGGTTGTGTTAGCTTTCAAAAATGTACACAAGATGCCTCAAGAGGATGCCAACCTCTTGATACGCTTCTGGGTAATAGACAAGGTTAAGGGAACTCAACCTTCTACTCTTTAGGTGCTGCTAAACCTAGGCGGGTGTACCTAATTGAATTGAGTAGACTTGACCTTTAATCCTCTCTTATTGCCCTAATTCATCCACAATGGTAGAATTGAAATGGACAAAATAAAACAAATTTGATATAAATTGTATATCAATATCCAAAAAAAAAACTAAATCCCTAACAGATGTAGAAACGTGAATGAAACTAAAAATGAAAACAAAGACCAGTGCCTTATAGGGTTTACGGAGTCAAGAAAATCTAAAACAAGTTTACTTGTTCTAGCAGACGTTCAAGTTGTTTAGCATTTTATTTGGTTTATAACTTGTATAAACATGCAATATTGTGATTATTGAGTTCTTCTTAATAATCCAATTGATATTCCCTAATTACTATGATCAATTCAGAGAATTTAATCTTTACTAGAAAGAAACAATTAATTGATCATACAGATACAACAAATGTGCATTGACGAACTAGGTAAAAACTTGCTTACACTAATTCAAATAACCAGAAAAAACCATTACAGAGACAACTTCAATAATACCCTTCAACAAATATCATAAACAACTGATACCAGAAAACATCACACCATCATATTAAATTTTCATTGATATCTCCATGATTTACATATGCTACCAGTCTCATCTTCTTTCAAAAAATTGAATATTGTTGTATCTTCTCTATTCTCTATCTAATTCTACTTCGCTCCCTTACATTGCTTTCAAAATGGACATTTATACATTGAGAATATGAAAGGACGCGTCCCTTCGAAAATAGGAGAAAACAAAACAAAATATAAAATAAAGATAGAGAATAATTAAGCTCTAGTTAACCATAAGTGAGTCATAGCAAGGTAATCCAAATAATCTTGGCAGTTAAAAGTATCCGCATCTTCAACAACATTCCGGATCGTGATTTCCATCCTGATCATTTTCTCATTCTGCTCACTCACTTCTTCTAGTGCTGTACCCTCTGCAAAAGATGTCTTCATGATTTCCTTTAGCACTGTATCACATTCATTCCTCCACCTAGTGGCATCTTTCAACTCCCCTTTACTATTAGAGAATGTGCTCACAGTGTTCTTGGCAGCTTCAATTAATCCCTTTTTATCCCCCAGTAATTCTTCATAGAATTTTTGATGGCGACTGACAATATGATTTGCAGCTTCAAGTGCAGTACTGCTAATCTCATCACGTGGGACCAATTCATGAAATTTATCCATAACCCGCTCATTCATCCTCTCATGCTCCTTCAATGCATCCATAGTAGCAGAATACTTCCCCCATAATTGATTTAACCAATATGTCAAATTGTCCTGTCTCTTCTTAACAATGGCTACAACTGCATCATACTTTCCCTGATTATAGGCACTTGACCCGATCCAATGATCTTTTGTCTAAGAGCTTTCTCCTTGAGTGAGCATTTTGGCTGGAACTATTGGAACACCAACCAAGTCTTTCAATCTATCATTTTCTCTTAACATTCTCTGATTATTCGCCTTATACATTTCTCTTTCTCTTATCAATGCCTGGATCTGTGCTTTATTCAATTTTGCAATATCTATCCCAATCTCTACAGTAACCACAGGATCAGCCTCTCCAACCTTTAGGGTCATAACATGGCCAAAATCCTTTTTTGTATCAATCACTACCGACTTCCTATGTGGTGGGTACAAAGCCCATATCATCAATGATCCCTCATCAGTATTAAACTTAGAGCCTGCATACACCTCTGTCACCTTTTCCTTATCAAGTTTGTGTGCAATATTACTATCTTTTAAGAAGCTATCAAATACCAATGAAGAATTCAAATCAAGTCCAAGAAAGATCATGACACCAACATTCTCCAATATTTTCCTCCCCTTTTCAGGAGTCATATTTGTCATTTCATCATCCACACATTTTCTCAATTGATCCAATAATTGCTCTTCATTCCCAAAAGTGATAGCACCAACACCTTCTCATATTTCTTTCCCCTTCTATTTGTACAAGAATGCTTTGAACTCTAGAGAATTTATAAACTCATCATTTGAAACAAAATATCTGTTTTCCATATGCCTGGCATCAACATCGCCACTTTCAATACTCTGTTCTCTAATTGGGCAAACATACTTCAGAGTCCTTAGCCTAGATACTCTCTCTATTATGCTCTGTGGCACTTTATCCATTGGGGTTTCCTCACTCCCCGAAGAAAAATTTCCTGTATCTTGCAACCCCTAGTTATAGCTTTCAACCACTGCCTTTGCTTCCTCTTCATCCAAAATTTTGATCATATCATCAAAAGGATAAGGTACATGTTGATACCTTCCAAAGTTAATCTTTTCTTTGGCTGAATTGATATATCCTTTAGGGTCAAAGTTTTTCCTGGGTGGTCCACTTTTCATATTATAATGCAATAACCTATCATGGAGTGAATTATATCCCTCCTTGGCCAACACAGTGAAATCACCAAAGCATAATGTACTAGGCATAAAAGCCTGCTTCCCATAAGAACTGAAAATCATAACACTGCTGTAATCCATTTGTCTAACAATTTCTAAATATGCAATTCTGTTTGGAACTGTCCTTGGTAGAATAAAAGGGGTACCTTCAAATCCATACACCCTGATCATTGTAGCTCCTTCCAAATAATACCAGTCACCCCAGTTATGATCAATTGGCCCATTGAAATCTTTTGGCCGAAGAAACCTCTTGATCTCATCAGTTAATGAATAATTATAAGGATATTTATACAATTTGAACAAAGTTTTCACAAAGTACTCTTCAAAATGGATGAAACTAGCATTGGCAAACCTGCTATCCCAAATAGCAGTCCACAGCTGAACAGGCAATGCTTCACCCTCCCTACCAATTTGAGAAACTCTCATTTCTGGAGGCCATACTCCCAACTCCTGTCCAAAATATAGTACCAAGTGCATCAACAACGAATAATGCCTGAGATGAACAATAGAAGCTCCACCTTTTATAGCTACCAATCCTGAATCAAGCTCCCTAGCAATATATGAAGCATAGTCGAATGGCCTGGAGTTATGATATTGAATGTCTGCTATGATAATCATTGGCACAATTGACATGAGTTCCGAAGCATCCATCCCCAACACTTGACACACTAAGAAATATGTGTATTTCATGTAAGGTTCAAATAAATCTACATGATAAGGAGGCCCCTCACTATCTTGCAAAGGTTCTGACTTGTTACCCTATTTAATTCTATGGATAGGTAACCTCAAACCCTTATAAATTGTATCCATTCTTGAAAATTACTTTTCCAACCCTTCACAACTGATCTCCTCATTGCAAAACCCTTCCAATTTGAAGACCTCACCTATTGCTTCTTTAGACACATATATTTGTGGTTTTCCAGATGGGTCACATATAACCTTCTGCTTTGGATCATAATTATCTGCAAGTAATTTTACTAACTTTGCATTTACAAAAACATTAGGGCACACCAGTTTCCCTACATTCAATTTCCATGGGTTACAGATTGGTTCAAAACGGTTTCTTTTGTGGTAGTGGAAATTGAAAAGCTCATAACCTCTTATGGTAGTCCAGACATCACCTATGAATTTACACTTGTCATCTAATTTATCAACTTCTACCCTAAGCTATGCAGACCTTCTCGCTTTAGGGCCCAAGCCAGGTAATTGATCAATAAAGTCTTGGTTCAACCTCCTTTCAGTGCCCTCATGCTCTATATCAACCTTTTGTTTCTTTCCTTTTGACAAACTACTCACAGCAGGCTTTCTACCCTTACCCTTCCCAAAACCAGAGGACTCCATTCTTAAGCTTATAGAACCAAAATGAAAAAACCAAGGAACAGTCACTTATAGTATTCTGCTCTGTCTCCTCAGATTGAAAATCATCCTGGTTCTCTGTTCAGCACGCCAATTCACCTGCAATCAATTCAAAACTAAAGAATTGATTCAATCTTTACTGTTAAATCCCGTCGCGCCATTAATGAAGTATGAATGAACACCCATTTGAAACTGGCACTGTCACATCAAGTGTCCTTTTGATGAGAGATTTTCAAATCTGGGGCGAAATCCCTTTTCAACGTCTATTACACCTTTCGCCAAGACAGAATGCAGTCTTATCGACACCTGGACTCCAAAAAATGATGACTGTTGCTCTTGTTTTTTATATCGCTATAACAATTTTGAGTCAGGGAGATGTCACATAGACTTCATTGTCTCATATCGATATGCATTTCTTCAAGTCATAGTCACTGAGACAAAATTACCCTTTTACCCATGAATTCCCATTTCGGCATGTCCATCAAGTTTTCTCATGGAAAAACCTATCAATGAAATAACACTTTTGGCAAGAAATAATGTCTTCGGGAAGACTCATACCGATACCAAATGTCTTACCGAAATCATCCCTTCAGATTACTCCTATTTGGTGAGACTCACCTCAAACTACTTGTCGGTGAAACAATCAAACTTCGGTGAAGCTTATATTGAAAAATTCCTCTCCTGGCGATGCACATCTCCGTCGGCATATCTTCTGAGTCGGCAAGACCCCAACACTTTCTCCAATAGTCTTTCCAATCCCCTTGTATTAAGTTCGGCAAGACAACAATCATCTCGCCCAGACCTTCACCAAAGCACATAAGTCTTACCAAAACATTTGTTTGCAAGCCAATCGGTAAAACAAAATGGTTTCGCTATGACATCTTGCCGATACCAATCAGTTTGGCTAAAATGACCCCTCCACATGCTAGTCGGCAAGATCAATTGAATTCACTGTGACCTTATAACGACGCACCAACACATGCCGATACACTTTCTATGTGCCGGTCGGCAAGAAAAATACTTCGCTATAACCTTACCCCGAAATGCCATTTTCTGCCGATATGAATCTCTGCAGTCGCTGAAACAAGAGAAAAGTCTTGCCGACCGTCTGCAACACATACTTGTTAGTCAAAATATAGGTCGGGGAGACCTTTACTATGTCTTGCCGATTTGGATCTTTTAACGAAATGTGAAGAGGTAGACGGACTCAAATGGGTTACATGACAAAACATAAGCAAGAAAATGCAAAGAGGGGATTTTATGTTTATGATGAGGACTTAATGCTGGAAATTCTTGAATACAATAGACTATAAAATTTCAAAATTTTATAGTTCTAACAGGTTGTAAGAGGTTAATCCAAAAAACACATACATAAAGCTAACTACCATAATTAAACACAAAATTCCTATCACATTTCATACATATCCACATATAAATCATGCAATACTACTATATAATAACTATATTTTCATTACTCTAATTCAGGTCCAAGGTTGTATAATAAGCATAAAAAGATAGCATAGCATATGAATATGTTTGAAAGAATTGTATGATAATGTCTATAGACATGCATAAAAAAATTAGAAAATGGACTAATAAATAGACTCATCACTCCCCCCAACAATAATTTTTCTTTCCCTCAAGAAAAATGTACTAGGGGTACATATTGTAATGTAGTGTAATATCCTTGAAGTCCATGACAATATCTACTCCCTTGATCTGCTTTAGGTAGAATCCTCTATAAGCTACAAGTATATTCATTATGGTTTTCTTAGCCTCCTCACATTCCTTCATCCTATCTCCTGTCCAATGTGGAACTGGATAAAGGAGCATAGGTGGTTGGAACATGAGTGGTATCCATTTAGTTGCTTCATAAAAAACAATATCCATGTACCTTTTCACTCTTTTTTATCATAGCTATGAAGTTATATACTGAGTGAGGTTCCTTCCTTTGTAGCTCTGGAGTTAAACTATTTCACCTTTCTTGTACATGTTTATAACAATTTTGAACTAACCCAACTACCAGTGTCTTCATTCTATTTTAGTCTTGTATCCTTACCTTCATAATTTTTCTTCCTGCACCCATGTGTTTCAGGAGTAGTAACCACTCATATATTATCTCATTAGGATCTTCAGACTCTTTTCTCACTAGAAGTTCAACTGACTTTTCTCTTTCTGCTTACTCCTCCATGAGTTCACCTCTAAATTGTTCATTTCTAAAATAGAATGCTGAAGCTCTTACCTGAAAAATCCCTTACAAACATTAAGGGGTTCCACTGTGCATCCTCTGAAACCACATAATTGTGCAGATAGTACTCACACAATTTGTATTGCTCATCGAGGGAAACATCAACAAAAATATGGAGAAATTCAAACTTGCTGCTCATAGAAACTGGCTAGTTGATGATCAACTTGCTAAATTGAAAATTTATGATTTTTTCTTAGAGAAATAAGACATTGTTCTGGTTGGGGGTCTACACCTGATAATTTGGGTAGCCTTATCTTCTATTTCTTCCATTTCAATTGCCATCTTACTCAATTCAATGTCCTTTCCCTCCAACACTTTTGTGTTCTTTGCAATTAGAGTTTCTTTTTCCTTTCTCCACTTTTCTTTTTCCTGTGAGAATTCATCACTGACCTTCCATAGTTGGTATCCAAGAGATAAAGTTGTGTGGTAAATTGGTGTTTTTGTGGTAGGAGGTTTCATATTTTTTGTTGTAAGTTCTCCAACCTCTATTTTGATCATGGTCAGTTGTGCCAATAGATCCAAATTTGTACCATGCCCATATGTCTGGAATTTCTCCTCCAATTATTGTATTTTTCTCTCCCTTTCAAGTTGTCTCTCTTTGTTTCTATAAATTGTTCATTACAACCCCTTATACAATCATAGTCTTCATAATGAGATTTTTTATGGGGTTTTCTTTTGTGTTTTCTTGGCAATAAATGCTTCTTCTGAGTTTGAATCAAAAGTGGTGGATACATACCTCTTTCTCTTTGTAGGTGTATGCACATTTCCAAAGGTATTTCCCTTTATTATTGAGTCTATTTAAACCAACATCACATCCTCTTCCTACTATTCCTTTCCCTTTGTTTCCTCTTCCAATTTTTCCACACTCCCCCTCATAACACCTTGCTTTTTCAACTGGCCTGAACACCTAGGTGTAGCAAATGTCTCTTTGTTTCCTTTTTCTTCTACACCTTTGAAGGTATAGAAGAGATATCCCCTTTTTCTTAAGTTTTTGTGTCTTAGAGGTGGATGGAGTCTTCTTTGTTGCAGGTGATAATTTTTTCACATTATGCTCCTCTTGTTCACCTTGGCTACAGGTAGGTGAAGCCATGGGTGAAATAGGAGAACTTCCTCTTGTAGGTGCAACTTGTGGTTCAAGGGTTTTAGGTATCGTAGGTTCCTCAAGTAGATTGTTAATATCTTGACAATTCACAAAGTCTTCCCAGGATATTTTTGGATATTTAATTCTCAAACTCCTTTTTACTAATAGGGCTATTAAACAGTGATGATATACATTTGTATCACTTTATTTCCTTTGGTATCTAGATACCATCATTTTTAACTGTAGAGGTAATTGGGTGCATTTACTAGTCCATTATGGTGAAGATGACTAAGTAATTTGAAATGTAAAATGTATAGAAGATTTTGTCTACCATCACAAGTAAGGTATCTAATAACATAAGAAGCACAGTTGGCCCAAATCCATGAAAGAGAAAGTATTTTTGTACCTTGGGATGATGATTCCAATTTCTGTCCTCACTCATATAATTCTTCCCTTGTAGCCACTGTGTCTACTCGAATTGGAAACTCAACTCTAGTCCTAGGAAAATAAAATACTTTTGCAATTGCTCCTTCTGATGCATCTATTGACAACCCTTTTAACATGGATTTGTCATGCTCCAATGTTGCTACAAATATCCTTGTTATGTCACTGTCAAAATCTATTAGCTTTAGAATATAATCCAACCAACCAACCCTTGTGAAGATAGGCAATACCAATGACTCTCTCCTAATAACACCACCTCCCATTGGTGAATCTCTTTACCTCGGCTCAATGTTCTAACCTTAGAAATTTAGTTCAATTTTCATTTCACCACCCTCAAACCCTTCTCTTACTTTGCTATATTTTTCATGCACTCTTCACTCCAACTATATTGTAACTACAACTTCCCTTCTCCTTTGTATGAGCTTAATTAAGCTTAAAAATGGGTTTTGGGTTCGACTTAGCTCGAAATCACACATTTTAGGGAATTGGCAATTGAAATTAACAAAAAAATATAGATGTAATTTAGGAAAAAGGGTTTGCTTTCCATGTCTGTTTGTTTGTATTTAGCTTTAGGTGGTGAAAAATTAAAAAAATAGCCGATATTGTACCATCCCCCTAACTTAAGGTTTGAAGTGATCACACTTCATCTCATGATAGGTGCAAGTATGATTATTAAGTATGGAATTAAATGTAATGAATAGATTACATGCTTAATTTAATATGGAAATACATAATGAAAACATTAAGAAATCCATGATAATTATGGTAATGTACTTTATGTACCTGTCGAAGGTGATTAATTGAATGTTGTGCATAAGAGCTGAATAAAATGTATCTGCAGGATGATTTGATGTGACAAGAAGCAATTTTAGGTGAATGAATGATGAAATGATGGATGTAATGAAATGAAACAAAATGGATGGATGATGGATAGTTATGTGATAGTTCAAATCCATGAAATTTGAATTGGCAATGTGGAATAAGATGAGCATGATGTGTGTACTTATTATGATTACATTCATGCTCATGTGTGAGGAAAATGAGGGGAAAAAGGTGTGAACTGTAATTAATGTGGCACCAACATTTTTTATTTTTTTTGCTAAGTAGCACTGTGGGTACCTTCAACATCAAGTCTTGTATGAATTGTGGAAAATTTTGTGCTACAGGCCCCTACTGCAACATGGCCCTTACTAAATGATGACAACTGTATATATAAGACAAGTCCCACTAGAAAAAGTATGTACATTAGTGTGATTGTGTTGTGTGTGCATGTGACGTGAAATAAGAAATTAGACGTGACTGATCTCAGGTATTGAGTTGTGTAGCTCAATCATCGAGTCACCTAAAGAACTTGGTACATCTGTTGCTTTTGAGTCATTATTTTGTGTTTTTGAGCTTGTATTTGGATCACTGTGAGGACCATACTATTGAATGAGATAAAGAATGAAATCTTCCTTATGTACTATTTTCTTATAAAGTTTCAATCTATAGCCATTGAACATGAGGGAGAACCTTACTACATCTATGGCGTGCAACTATACTACTCCATTAGGAAAGACTTGGCTGATCTCATAAGGTCCCAACCACCTTGATTGGAGTTTCCCTTTAAAATCCGTGTATCTTGAATCATACAATAAGGCCTAGCCTCCTACATTAGATTTGTTTTTCTTGATTTATTGGTCATCCCACTTTGTCCTCTATTTTTGTACTATCTCTATATGATGGATTACCTCCATCTTGATTTCATCCAGTCCATTTAAGTGGTGTAACCTCTCTTTTTGAGCTATTATGAGATCCATGTCCAAATCCACTACTGTTCTTACTGCCTTGTACTCAAAATCAATGGGGAGGACTGTTATTTTACCATATACTAGCTCATAGGGTGTGAAACTAGTTATTATTTCCCATGTTGTTCTGTATGCCCATAATGCTTCTGGTAATCTAGCAACTCAATATTTTCTGTGTAATTGCATTGTCTTAGTTCGAATAATCTCAATTTCTCTGTTGGTAACCTCCACCTAGCCATTAGCATGAGGGTGATAAGGTGTTGAATTTTTGTGCCTCATTTCATATTCTTCAACCAATTTGGTAATGAGGTCTAAAGAAAATTGTGGGCCCTAATCAACCACTATTTCCCTAGGTACTCCATACCTAGTAAAAATGTTCTCATACAAGAATTTAACCACATTACCTACTAAATAGTTTGCAATGTTAGCATACTAGGGTATATGTATATTAAGAGAAAACAAGTGCTCATTTGGAAATGAGCCATATACTACCCCTTCTACTAATTATGTTGGGAACCTTGACAAAAAATATGCTACTACATTAGCCTTACTAGGCTTGTCCACTATTGTGATATCAAACTCTTGTAGAAGGAGTAGCCATTTGACTAGTCTACCCCCTACTATAGGTTTGTTCATTAAATATATGATAGTTGTATGGTTTGTGTGGACAAAAAATGCATAACCAATAATGTAATTCCTAATTTTATTGATGGCATACACTACTGCTAGCATGTCTTCTATAACAATGTAATTTAGCTCTGCTCCCTGAAGATTCTTGTTAATGTAGTAAATAACATATTCTTTGTTACCTTCTTTTTGACCCAAAACTGCTCCGATAGTAAAATCCAAAGCATTAGTGTATGTGGAAGGGTAAGGTCCAAGTTGCCCCCCTCAAAATAGGTGCTTGTGTTAAGGATTTATTTAGTTCTTCAAAGTAATGTTGGCACTTTGATGTCCAATCAAATTCTATGTCTTTAGTCAATAGAACAAACAATGGTGTAACAATCTTATTGAAGTTCTAAATGAACCTTTATAATAGCCTGTATGGCCTAGGAAAATTCTAACATCTTTCTGCCTCTATGGAATGGGTAATGTAGAAATGATCTTTATCTTATGTCGAACAACTTGGATCCCTATAATAGATATGAAATGCCATAAATAGTTCCTTGAGTCATCATCATAAAGAACTTCTCATTATTGAGGAACAAATTGTGTTCTTTACATCTCTTTAAAACCTTTTCTAGATTTCTAAGGGCTTCCTCATAAGTTTCCCCATATGTGGTGGAGTCATCCATACATATCTCCATAGAGTCATGAGAATAATCAAAAAAGATGTTGAGCACCACCCTCTAGAAAGTAGTTGGGGCATTGCATAAACCAAAGGGTAGAACATAGTAAGCATAGGTATCCCAAGGGCATGAAAATGTTGTTTTGTCTTGATCATCTTGAGCAATTTGTATCTGATTGTAACCACTAAAACCATCTAGGAATGAGAAGTACTTCTTCCCTACTAAAGAGTCAAGCACTTGATCTATAAAGGGCAATGGAAAGTGGTCCTTTCTAGTGGTTGTGTTCAGTTCCCTATAATCTACACATACCCTCCATTTTCCACCTTTCTTGGGAACAATGACTAAAGGTGATACCCATTCACTATTATATATAGGATAAAGGAAGCTTGCATCAAGGAGTTTTTGAAGTTCAGCTTTAACTATTTCTCTCAAGGCAGGGTTCATTCATCTTTGAGGCTATCTAATGGGCCTATAACTATCATTTATATATCCTATGCATACATAAGTCAGGATCTATACCCTTCATATCATGGTATTCCCATGCATAGGCTATTGCATGTACCTATAACACTGTATTCAAGGAATTTTGCCTGCAACACTGTGTGCAAAGAACTTTGTTGTTCTTTAGTCAATGCATTGCTTATGTTCAACATTTTTCCTGGCTTGATTTTTAGTTCTTTGGATGATTCTTGTACAAATTAAAGGTCAAGGCTAGGAATGATTGGTACACACTATTGTGGTAGTAGGGAATGGAAGATCTAAGATATTTCTTCTAAGGAGTTGGCAGGTATACTGCTCTATAAAGGATCTTGTAGACATGAGAGACAATCTTATTGCTGTGGGTTCCTACTGTAGTCATTCTATATTATATGAGCAATCAAATCATCCTCATTTTGATCATCCAATAAAGGGTTACATTCTATTGCCATCAAAGTTTGTAGGGAATAGTGGTCTTCCTCATCCAAAGTAGAACAAATAGTTTGCTCAAGATCAACATAAGATTGAGCTGGAGGATAGAGGACCAATTTCTTGGTCACAATTCCATTAGATATTATCATATTGCTAGACCTAAAACCTATGAATTGCTCAGTTTTAGCTAACCATGGTCTACCTAGGATGAGTGGATATCCTGCAAGGTTAAACTTTGGCTATAAAACTATGAAATTAACATGATATTCCCAAGAATCTAATGCAATAACTAAGTCCTCAATGATTCCTTCAAGACTATTGACCTATCAACCAATTGTAAAATAGTTTGTGTAGGTCTAAGATTGGCCAAGTGAAGTAATTGCATTGTCTCTTTAGTCATGATATTGATTTCTTCCCCTAAGTCTATCAAGGTGTTCTTGATAAGGGTCCCATTAATCTTAACATACACTAACAGATTACCAGGGTCTGTGTATCTAGGGACAATTATGTTCCCTAGCATGATATCAACAAAGTTTCCTAAGACATGAACTATTTGAGGGTCCTTCCTTTTTCTCTCTAGTTTCTCAAGACATAGGTCCTTATCTACCTTGGTATATATTGGAATGTCCTTAATAGATTGGATGAGAGAGATCTTGATATTGATGTCCTTAAGTTGACCTAGTAGGTCTATCTCAGTTTGGGTGTGATGTTTTTGAATGGCTAAGCATTTAGGGAAAGGAGGCTTTGGACTTGAAGTAGTCTGGTGTATCTAATTTGACTCAGGTTTTAGAGGTGATTTGTTTGAAGCTTCAACTGTAGGTTCCTCATCCTCCAACTCAATGATTTGAGGGGATGAAAGTCTAGCTAGTTGTTTCCTTGACCTGAGGTGGAAATCACTCACCTCTACCCCATAGGTGGGGTATTGTATAGCTTCGTTAGTATAATCCTATTGAATGGACTTGTTGTTAAGGTTAGGTGCAGGTTGGGCAAGTAACTGTAGTGGTCTTGGTGGTTGAGATGTTGGATTGGATGGATTAGGCATAATGGCTTGTTGTTGTGGTTGATGAGGAAGTATAGGCTATTGATAATTCATGTTTTGTTGCTCCCACTGCTGACCTTTTAACCATTGTGGCTACCACTAGTTTTGTTGTGTTGGCTATTGAGGATTGTAATTGGAACCTTGAATTTTTTTTTATGACCAAGGATTTAGTTGTTGTTGGTTCCAATTTTTTTGAGGTTGTTGCCATTACTGAGGGTTTTTCCATTGGTTTTGGTTATTTGGCCAAGACTAAGAATTCCAAGCAAAAGAATTATGATTTCCAATTAGAAAAGATAAATTGAAATTAAGAGGGTCCTGTGGCATACCTTGTCTTTTTTTCCATGGATTTATTTGAGCTATGTAAAATAGCTAACAATCCTCTCCTTCAAGTGGCTGAAAATTAGGTTTATCTATTTTGTCTTGTTGAATACTGGCCACCCTCTTGCATTTATAGTTTTCTTTCCTTTGTCTACAACTGGGGCAGTACTTAGTGAGCATTGCTTCAACCTCTTCTTGCTTCTTCTTTATATGGAGAGTGTCCAACTGAGTGGCTAAGTGACTGATAATGTCCTTCATTTTGGACAACAAATTACTTAACTCTATCTTTGAAACCCCAATGGATAATTTGCCAATGGTGGATGTCCTCTCTCCTCTTGGCCTCTTAGTGAAGGTCCTAGAGTAATTTTTGTAAACCTTTCATATTTATTCAAATGGTATTTGAGATATATCCCCTTGCCCAATAATATTGAGGGCATCCATGCAGACCTCATTGACTCCCCTCAAAAATACTAACTTGAGGGATTCTTCAGATAACTTGTTTTGTGGGTTTTTCTTCAAAGAAAAATGAAATCTCTCCGCATAGTCCTCTAATGGTTCATCCTCCTTCTATAAAATTTTGAAAAATTCCATCTCTCCTCCTATCAAGTCCTTTGCAGTAGTCTTGGTACTTTTCCAAGAACATTGTTTTCATAGTATCCCAATCTACAATAAAATCCTTGCCTAATCCCATAAACCATCTTAAGGATTCATCCTTTAGAGTTGCAGGGAATAGCTTGAGCCTATGAGAATTAGAGGTATAGTCATAACTCATACATAGGACATCAAATTCAAATAGAAATGTGTTTAGATCTTCAGTCACCAAACCATGAAAAAATGGTAATGCTGAAGGAGGGATATTCTTCAGCACAATAGCCCTTTCTTGGTGGGTGACTAGAAACTCAAAGGTCACATGTTTTGGATCATCCCATAGTACATCATCCATGTTTTGATATGTCCCCTTTGTAGGTGCAGTAGATATTGGGGAAAGGGAAGTTTCTTCTTTAATAATACCCTTGCTTTGAGTACTGGAGTCACCAATATCTACTATGGATTTTTGGCACGTTGAGGGGAGGAATCTTCCCAACGAGTCTCTCTACCTCTACATACAATAAATATGGATTTGTATAGTAGTGAGCATAATGTTAGTGTAACTTTTTGGTATTCGATAAGATAAAACTTAATAGTCTTAATGCTGAAAAAAAAATTTAAACTATGAAAGCGAGGAAAAAAAAGTCTATGAAGGTAGCACTATCCTAGGAAATTTTACAAAAAATGTAGAGTCTAAAATAGTGTGTTGTAAACTTGGTAGAAACCACACAATTCAGAGGAATGACTAGGTGAACAGTCCACTCAACATTGTAAAGACTTCATTAAATTGTCAACTAGGGCTTGTAAACTTGTGATGGTGTTGCACTATATGTTCCTTCAAGGACTTGAGGTTACCTAAATTATCCTATTAAAGGTATTATACTTGTTGGAAAATCATAGAAACACATAACAATGAAAGAAGTAAATTGGCGCTAATGGCTATGGGTGCCTACAACATAATTTGTAGTTGAACTGCTACTAACAGATAATTACTTGAAAACTACTCAAAATTGATGACTAAACCTAATATATCCTCCAGAGCACTACAAGTCAATTGAATAAATTCATGCACAAGCACAATCATTATTGATAATCATAATATGAGAATCTATTTTAACTTCCATGCAATTTATGAAGTAATGGCAAACAAAAATAACTGCCAAATAGAAATAAATCAACTATAACTGTAGTGAAGAACAATTACCTTGAGTGGCCTACTCAAGTGGTTGTCTTCACTTAACTAAAACCAAATATAAATCTTTAGATTCAACGCAACCATATCAACTTGAAATTCTTTCATTATATATTCCAAAAGATCACATAAAATCTTGGTCAAATATTGTATTCAAGAAAATTATTTCTGAACAATCAACATGTTTGTAGATTAAAACTAAAAATTAAGAAGTAATTGATAACAAAATCCACTAGTATGAGATTAACCAACTAAGCATCTACAAAATCAACCACCGACTATACATAAGCATAGGGGGGATTTATTCTAAACACAACTCTTAACTGAAATCATTAACTAAAACTCCCTAGATATCAAAGTATGTAATTAAAATTTGAATTATTCAAACTACAACTGAAAAGAAACAAGAGTTCAAATAGAATTAAAACTCTGCAAAATAGACCTGTGTTGGATGTTGTTGTTGTTGTTGTTGTTTTTTTTTTTTTTTTTCTGATATGTGGTTGTCATTGATGTCAACACTATTAGCATTAATGTCTTTAAGACTGTATATGTCGAGGATATTGAGAAAATTGTAATAAAATAGTTGCAAGTTGTCTGTGAAGCAGTGAAGATCAGTATGATGGGAATTTCAATATGTCGATGGTGAGAAGTTGTGGATTAAAGGGTTTGTTTTCAAGCCTATCTAGTTTATCCATCAAAATTTTTAGAGGTGCGCATGAAGATTTGAGAAAGTTATGAGTTTTTGTGTTTCGACAGTTATTCTATTACTGAAGCTGGTATTCATGGAAGAAGATAATGTGATTCTGGTAATCTGAGTTGTTGCATATGTTCCTGTGGTGTTCATGGATGTTTCTAGATCATGTTCTATCTGTGTTGCATGCCCACATTGATCGTTGTGCTTGCAATCCATGATTTTCTCTTGCGTGTTCATGTTTTCATGGTCGATAGGGTGATTGAAGCGTGTTGTGGATCTTCAAGGAAGAATCTTTGAAGGTGTTTTGTGTTTGAGGACATTGTTTTGGGTCTCTACCATGTTGTGGCTGAACTTGGTTGATTCACATTAATAATCTTTATTGTTTTGGGTCGACAATTTGCATTCATCTTATTATTTTGTTGAAGCTAACATGAAGCAATGTAATTACTTGTTGTGGATATATATGAGTGATTTTTTATCTCATTTGAGACATGCATGATGCAAAGTGTGTGAGTGCTATGTGCGAATAAAGATTAGATCATTCAAAATCAGAGTAGAGTGTGAAGAAGAGTGAAGACAAGTGAAGAAGTGTTCATGTGCCTAACAAGAACTGTAATCAGGCATTAGTAGATGCTACTTTCTCAATTCAAAATCTTCAGATGGATTTAATTTGAATGTTTCTATAAGACAATGAGTCTTCCCTTGTATTTGAGGACTATAAACTTGTGGATTAACCTCCACCATGGTTTTTCCCCTAACAAGGTTTCTGTTAGAACCAAAAATTTTCAATTAAAATCCTAAGCCTTCTTATCCATTCAAGCCCATATTTGCCTATCTTTTCACCAAAATCATTCGCTTTATTCCTCGTCCATTTTATTATGAATTTCAAATCCTTACTGCTCTCTTAATATGCATTCTGTAAGCTTTTATTGCCTTACCATGGTCTCCCAAAATTTAACCGCGGTATGGCGGTGGCGGTTAGCAGGTTGGCGTTAAATGTTTACCGTGCTACTGCATGCGGTCTAAGCATAGATCACAATATTGCGGTGGATGGTGAGTAAGCGGCGGTGGTAAACAATGAAGCGATGGTTGGTGGTCAGTGAGCAGTTACCGCTATACTGTAGCCATTAAAATAAAGACCGCGGTAATGCGGTAAAAATGATGAGGCGGTAGAGATAACCATTGGTAGCTACCGCAGTACCGTTGGTAGTTAGGCCAGTGACCACGGTAGTGTGGTGAGTGTGGGGATAGCCATTGCAGTAAACATAGTCAAACAGGAGGAGGCGGTTAGCAGAGACAAGAACGACGAAGGAGGCCCACTGCGGTACCGCAGGGGGGCATCCGATAGACCGCGGTAATGCGGTAAGCAGCGAGGTTAACCATCAAGTCTAGGCACCGCATAACCGTGAGTTGAAAAGTCAAACCCACGGTAGAGTGGTAAATGCAATGGAAGCCATGGGAAAATAAAATAAAGGCAATGAAAAGTATAAAATGGTGATAAGATAAGAAATACAGGTGGAAAGGGATAAATCAAAAAATCGAAGGCGGGACTATTGTAAGAAATATTTAATTCTCTGAAAGGTAATATAATTGAATATTTTAATCCTCTGTGATAGAATTTAAACGGTTTAACTAGAACGGTGAAGGGTCGTGACTCTTCAGATGTAATGTATATATATTTTAAAAACTCAGTAATTGAGGAGAGAGGGTTCTGGGAATGAGACAATGAAAAATAAGGAATTTTTTTTTGAAAATAGTGCAATGGAGATGATTTCTTGACTGAATTCCTTTTTGATTTTTGTTGTTGTGATGTTATAACTGTCAATTTCTATTTAGTTTTCCCCAATTTGGAGTTTTTTTTTAATTATTTGAGTTCAAGTATCAAGTATATTTTAATTCTTCAAAGTGCATTTCTTCATTTTGTGTGATCTCATTTAATGGTGTCTGCAAGTTAGAGATAAATTCCTTTAAGTGAATCATAGTGTCTGTGAGACTTCTTTTGGATAATTGAAGGAGAGCTAAGCAAGAAAATATTTCAACACTATTTATGCTAGTCATAAATTGACGAAGTCACATGCCAGTCATTGAAACTTCATGCCGTAAAGTGTCTAACAACTTAAATTGTGTTAGGGAGAAATATGTATGTATAATCAACAACATTTTTGACTCCATTGCCCAGTAGAAAGAAGGCACTGATCTGCCATATCCTAGAGTAATAAATTCATCATAAATAAAGAATTGATTCAAAAACCTTTCTTTTAATTTGAGTGGTAGGATTAATTGTGGTTTGCTTTTGTCTATTCATGCCTACTTGCCATTGTGGATAGACTGTTTGGTAGGAAATTTATTTCAATCTGCATCATTCACATAGGTTCACTCGCCATGGTCTAGTAGAACCTAAAGAGAAGAAGGTACAATTGCATCAATTGGCCTTGTACATTGGCCAAAAGTGTAGTAAGAGCTTGGCAAACTCTTCTAGTTAAAACCTTTATTTTTGAGTACCAACAGTTTGGCGACTCTATTGGGGACATAATCTGAAAATAAGCCTTCTCATAGAGTCAGTATCTTGTAGAAGAATCCGTTGGGAATAAAGAATTGCAGATTTTCTCACTTTTGGAAAGTGAGTGGCGACTCTGAATGAACAAATATATTGAGACTGATAAATTGAAATATATATCAAAAAGAAATCTTCCTAAAGTTTAGACTATCTCAATTTCTCCCAAAATGCAAGGAAGAAGGTCCTTGTACAAAGATGGTGATGGTCCTAATGCCAAAAATAAATGGAAAGAGAAGAATGATAAAGGTAAAATGGTGACCGATGACATGGGACCATCGGGCAAAAATAAAACATCGAAAGCATCACTGGAGATACACAATTCATATGGCACATTAGCAAATGAAGACTGCCCTTCCAGAGAACCTCACACTCTTGAGGAATAGAGGAATCCCTTTTATCAACCAGATCCTAAGAAGGTTGAAGAATTCATGGTTGAATGTGAAGCTGAAAGAGAAAGAAGACAACACGAATATGATCAAAAAATGGCATTTCTTGAAGAAAATCAGGATGGACTTGGCTATGAAGCAACCTCTGAGGAGAATTATGAACTTATGGCCAGGGATGAAATAAATGCAAGACTGGAACATGAGAGACAAGAAGTGGAAAGGGAAAAAATAGAATATGAGTATAGGCTCCAGGCAATTAGAGAACTTGAAGAGTTGAGATTGAGGAAAGTGCAGATCAGTACTCAAATGGTTAATTTGCAAAAATATGTGCCACCTCATAGGCAAGGGAACAATAATGTAGGCCCATCAAATTCCTCACAGGCCTACTAGAGTCAGCCAAGGAATCAAGGTAGATATCAAAATGTTCCACCACAAAATCAAGGTGTTTAGCCACCTCCTTATCATCAGCATGTACCCCCACAAGGTCAGCAATATGTGGCAAATAATAATCCATTGTACCAGCGTCAGTACTACCAAAATACTCCTCCACAATATGCAACCATGATTAGGTAGTTTGACTTGGCTGGACTACAAATATGTCCTTACCCTATGGACAACAGTTGGAGAAGTTTGGTTCCAAAATTCAAAGGGAGTAGTGCTACTGCAGCTGAAGAGCATTTAAGGAGTTTTAATGCTTTTATGCAAGATTTAGATATGTAGTATGAAAATATACAAATGAGACTGTTTATGATGTCATTGATTGAAGATGCCAGAGATTGGTTTAATAGTTTGCCAACATCTTCTATTAATTCTATTCATGTGTTTTATGAACAATTTCTTGAGCAGTATGGGAATCAATATGCACCCAAATTTGCATTGCATGAATTAGTGACTATTCAAAAGCATCAAAATGAGCCAGCTTATGATTTCAAGCAGAGGTTTTCTAAATTACATAATAAGATACCTCTTGGATCTAAACTGGCTGATCCTTCTGAATTGAGTATTTATTTAAAAGCTTTTAATCCTAAGACAGGTTATGAGCTCAGGAATAGGGGTCCCACAAATTTGGCTAAAGCTCAAAGGATAGCACTCACCATTGAAAATAATAGAAAAGCTATAGGGATGATTGCCAAGAGGGATAACCCAAAGGCTCCCCAATATGCTCCTCCAAATAAACAAGAGAAAACATATAGGAATGAGAAGCCAAGACTACATGACATGCCTTATAATACAAATTGGAGAAAGGGAAAGCCAGTGATGGATGGGCCCAGAAATAAAGAGACACCTGACCCTTTGAAGAAGAGAGGGACTTACATGGTTGATAATAGTCCTTGGTGTTCAGTATGTGACATGCCACATTCATCAGAACATTTTGTAGTAGCTTAGTCAGTGTCAGGAAGAGACATGACAAAAGATAATAATGAAGAAGACAATAACATTTATTTGACTTCTCATACCCTTTACTCAGCAAAGCAAGGATATTCATCTTCAGAGGAAGGAGGATATGAATATGATGTTGATCATCAGAAATATAATGTTCACATGGTAGAGCAACAAATCTTTTCTGATTATGAAGAAAGTGATGATGAACAAGATCTTCCAACTACATCATATCAGCCTAATAGGGGAAGTATGAAGAGACCATCTACGGAAGAAATTAAGAGATTGACTATTGCAGCAGTTGAGCAAGCTAAAAGAAAGTATTGGCTAAGGAATAGAATAGTAAATGAAAATGAAGGTGTTCTGAGAGGAATATTCTTGAAAAGTGAAAAGATGTCCCATGAAATATCAAAAAAGACAAATGATCAGCACCCTGACAAAAAAAAACAGAAATATATCCCCAAAGAAGAAAAGAAAGAATCCTCCAGGAACACACAAAATATCCCTAAAGAAGAAAAGAAAGAATCCTCCAGGAACACACAAAATATGGATCAGACATTAAAGAATGAGAAAGAGGAAAACAAAGGAGAATTGAGAGAATCAAAGAAGGTGATCAGAACCGAAGGTACATCTTTTGATTTCATACAAGCCTTATCTCAATTAAAAATGTATGTCCCATTGCTTGAAATGATGAAAATTAAGGAGTATAGGAAAAGTGCTATTCAATTAATGTCTAGTGGAAGGAATCAAAATATAAATTTTGAACAAAATGAGAATGTTGGAATTGCTGATAAGAAAGGAAAGATAAAAGTTACAGAAGTTTGTTTAAGTGATGAATTGATAAATACACCTCAAATTGATCCATTTTTCACTACCCTGCTCATAAATGGTAAATTGGTAAGGAATTGCATGATAGATTTAGGTGCTTCTATGAATATTATGCCAATAGGGGTAATGAAACAACTTGGCATGTGGATAGATATTGAGGGTGGTAAATGTTATGCTATGTATAGTAGGCCCGTCCCAGTAGTGGGGATTATGAAAGATGTGGAAGTAAGATTAGTAGCCTACCCACAAGCTACTTATAACATCGATATAACTATGATTGATACACCTCCTTAGTTTGGAATGCTTCTATCAAGATAATGGACTGCAGCAGTTGGAGGTAATGTGCAATTTGACTTATCATAGGCCACGATACCGGTTAATGGTGAAGAGGTGAAATTATATAGAGAACCAAGGGTGAATCAAATTATTGAGTTTTTTCCTCAAGAACAACTTAATTGCTTATGTGATGTAGATTTGGGGAGTTTCAGAGTCGAATTATCTCAGCTAGAACTAGTGAGTACTGACCTAATTGATAGACTTGTTTCTAGAAATCAACAAGGTGTGTGGAAAATATACTTTGATGGGGCTTGCAGTCAAGAAGGTAATGGATTTGGGGTAATTTTCATATCACCTGAAGGTACAACATTTAAATATTCATTTTTATTGGCTTTTGAATGTACAAATAATGTGGCTGATTATGAAGCCTTGTTGATTGGTTTGAACATGGCTGTCAAACATAAGATTAAGTTGTTGTATATTTTGGGAGATTTTGAATTAGTTGTGTCACAAATTAGATCAAAGTATGTTGCAAGGAACAAGAGGTTGAAAAAATATAGGAATGCTGTATGGGATACAGTGGAACTATTTGATGCATTTTCAATTGATTGGGTAGATAGATCTGAAAACTTGATGGCTGATTTTTTAGCTAATGTAGCCTTGAAGAGAGATTATACGACGTTGGTAGGAGTGTCTCAGATTGAATTTAAAACAAGACCAACAGTCCCTAACAATATATATAGTTGGCAGGTTTTTGATGATGATACTGACCTTTTGAAGTTTCTTCATTATATAGATCAGTATGAAGCACATGAGATTGATTTCAATTCTTTTGTGGAAGAAGTGGATGGGAAACAGACTGTATTTGGGAAGGAAGTTTTGTAGCTTAAAACTAACAAGCTTCCCAAAGGGCTTGTGGCATTGGAGAGGGTGTATCATGGGAGTGATCGTTCCCTCATAAAGCAGACACTAGTTAAGAAGGAAGATATTGAAGAAATAAATTTGGGAACTGAATTAGCACCAAAGAGGGTTTATATTGGAAAGAAAATAAGCCCAACCATTAGAAGAATGTTGATTACATTGTTGAGAAAATACAAGCATGTGTTTGCTTGGTCTTATGAGGATTTGAAGGCATATAGAGAAGATCTTTTTCAACATGAGATTCCACTTAAGCCAGACACAAAGCCATTTAGACAGAAGCAGAGGCCTATCAATTCAACATTGGAACCTAAAATGCAAGAGGAGCTAGCAAAGCTCAGAGATGGAGGTATCATAAAAACCATTAGGCATTCAACATGGGTCTCAAATTTGGTTCCAGTCAGGAAGAAAAATGGGGACGTAAGACTATGTATAGATTTCATAAATTTGAATGTGGCTTCCCTAAAAGACAATTATCCTCTTCCAAACATGGAGGCAATATTACACAAAGTAACAGGATGTGAGCTATTATCAATGATGGATGAATTTTCTAGATATAATCAGGTCAAAGTCAAAGAATTTGAGCAATACAAAACAACATTCACCACACCATGGGGAACATATATTTATATATATATAAGAATTCCATTTGGCCTCACAAATGCAGGAGCTACCTTTCAAAGAGCCATGGATGTGGCATTTGCAGATTTGATCAATGCTATAATGGTGGTATATCAAGATGACCTCATTGCTTATTCCAAAAGGGCAGAGGATCATGTTGCTGATTTGGAGAAGATCTTCATCAAAGCCTTGGAGTATGGTATAAGTCTTAATCCTAAAAAATGTCATTTTGCTATCATAGAGGGTAAACTTTTGGGGCATATTGTATCAAAAGATGGGGTTAGGATAGATCCTGAAAGGGTAGAGGCCATTGATAAAATTCCCATTCCTAAAATTGTCAAAGCAATCCAATCATTCTTTGGCCAAATAAATTTTGTTAGGAGGTTTGTGTCCAATTTTGCTGAAATTGTTAAACCTATATCTAAAATGTTGAAAAAAGGAGAAAAATTGGACTGGACCGTTGAAGCTATGGATGCCTTCATATCTATAAAAAGAGCTATCAAAGAAGCCCTAATCCTAAAGTCCCCTGATTTTACTAAGCCATTTCAATTTTTTTCTTTTGCTTCATTCCATACCATAGCTACTGTCATGTTACAAAAAAATGATGAAGGTCATGAACAACCTATTTCTTTTTTCAATAAATCTTTGCAGGGGTCAAAATTGAAATATGATATTATGGGAAAATAGGCTTATGCACTAGTCAAAGCAGCAAAGGCTTTTAGACCTTACCTTGTTGGAGCTAAGGTCATTGCTTATGTCCCACATGCAGCTATGAAGGATATCCTGGTGTAGACAAAAGTAATAGGGAAAAGATGCAAGTGGATTAACAAAATTCAAGAATTCAACATGGAGATTGAGATTACTAAGTTGGTAAGAGGACAAGGTCTGCCCAAGCTGATGGCAAAAACAAATATAGAAGCAAACCAGATCTGCAACGTGGAAGGTAAGGGTGAAATCATAGCAAGTATTGAGCATACTCTATGGTATACAAATGTAATGTATTATTTGAAACATATGAAGTGCCCTGAAGGGTTGAACGATAATCAAAGGAGAACTTTAAAGTTGCAGGCTTCTAAATATGTTTTTATAGAAGGGGACCTTTTTTGGAAAAATAGGGATGGTGTATTACTATTGTGTTTAGATGAATCCCAGGCAAAATATGTTTTGAGATAAATGCATGAAGGGGTGTGTGGAGGCCATTATTCTGCTAAGACTACTACACACAAGATTCTCAGGGCTAGTTATTATTGGCCTAAGGTATTCAATGATTCCTTTGCGTATGTGAGAAAGTGTGAGGCTTGTCAGAATTTTTCAGGAAAACTGAAGTATTAGGGAGCATTGCCACTTAGACATGTGCAGGTAGAAGCACCTTTTCACCAATGGGGAGTTGATTTCATTGGATAAATACAGGATAGATCAAGTGGAAGACACAGATGGATACTAGTGGCCACTAATTACTTTACTAAGTGGGTGGAGGCTGTTCCAACTAGGCAAGCAATGAGAAAAGTGGTAGTGAATTTTTTGAAGGAAAATATTATGACTAGGTTTGGCACTCCAGTCAAATTGATCACAGATAATGGGATGTGTTTTAGATCAGATGAGTTTAAAGGTTTTTGCAAAACATATGGAATTAGCATTTCTTATTCTGCCCCATACCATCCACAAGCAAACAGCCAGGCAGAGTCAAGTAATAAAAATCTTTTGAAGATAATAAGGAGGATACTAGATACTAACAAAAGGGCATGGGATTAAAAGTTAAGATTGGCTATGTGGGAAAATATAATTATAGTAAAGAAGGCAACTAGAAAATCTCAATTTGAATTGATGTATGGGACACAATATAGGATGCCATTGTAGAATATTTATCTAGTTTATAACTTTATTTTGCAAGAAGAGTTGGATATTTATGGTCCAATGGAGGAAATAATGGAACAACTTGCAAAGCTTGATGAAGTGAGAAGAGTTGCTAAGAAGAAGAATGTGAAGTTGCAGTCACAAATGAAGTATCTTTTTGATAAAAAGGCCAAGAAGAGAAATTTTGAAAAAGATGACTTGGTGTTGCTATGGAATGCTCGGTGTCAGGATAAGGGGAAGCATGTCAAGTTTGAAGCTTTATGGCTGGGTCCTTTTGTGATAACTGGTAAAGGAGGTGAGGATTCATATTTCCTACAGAACATGTCTAGAGAGGAGTAGGAGTTGCCTGTACATGGGCAGTTCCTAAAGCTTTTCTTCTCTTAAGGATCAACAAAGGGTCAAGGATTGCTAGTGCATGGACAATTCTTAATAACCCTCTTTAAATGTTTTTGATAAAAGGGTAAAACGGGTTTTACAGGGACCCGAAACCATAAAGATTACAAGAAAGCAAAAGGAGCACCAAAGTTCCACAAAAAAAAAAATCTACCCGAGAAAACCAGCAGCACCAAAACAAAAAGGACCAGGAGGGTTAGAAAAGAAGGGAAAATAGAGGAAGGAAACCCCAACAACTACTCCAAAGATCTAAGGAAATATTCTGTCTCTAGCTCCATATCCTTCATATCTTTAACCCACTGTTTAAAGGTTTGAACCATATTCAGAGTAAGGGGGTTCTTTTGCTTCAAGTTGGCATGGGTTCTTTTGGAGATTCCAACTTCCATGTCCTGGATTTTATCTCCAACATCTTCAAGATCCACCACCAGAGACCCCTACTAGGCTTTGTCAAGCTTTTTTGTCATCGCATTGATAATAATAGCATTATGTCTTGCAATGCGGTAGTTTTGTTCAGCGACAGTTCTGATGTTATTCCTTAAGCTCTTAGCTTCAATGTCCATGTTCCTGTTACTATGATCCGCTTCTTTCTTTTCCGTCTCCGCAATCTTAGCACCCATTTCATCAATCTTACTATGTAGGGCCCAATTTTTGATTTTCAGCTCATTGATTTTAGAGAAAGTCCTTTCCAAGAGTTTGGAATGAGACTTAGAATTGGTTTTAGCAAGGTTAAGATAATCAAGAGAGGGCTCTTTACCAGTGTTAACAGGGGAATTATCATCAATGTGAAAGTCTGGCAAAGGGTTAGCACAATGCTCATAATTATTGATGTCAAAATCCTTCGACTCAGAGGATTCTTTAGAGTAAGAAACAAGGCATTTAGCTTGGGTTTTTTTACCAATAGAGCTGATTTTAGGAGGAGGGCAGTCAGGCATAGGCTCAACATGGATTTTAACCGACTCCCTGGAAGGGACAACAACTTTACTAACAGGGCTAGGGTTTGGCAAAAACTCCAAGCCACTGGGCTCTATATCATCACTCTTAGACTCCAGATTGGTTTCCAAGATAGCAGGAATGGGCACATGAAGATGTTCCATAATAAGCCTAATTAACCCAGTGTGAAGAATGGGGAATCTCTTGGGGTTTTTCTTATTGTCCTCCAAAATTTTCTTCAAGGAGTAGTAAAGATAATAGGGGATAGAGACCCTTACCTTGTGTCAGAAATGGTTGAGAAGAGCAAAGTGGTAGCCATAGACTTTAGTGAAATGCCCGTCCACAGTAATGTACTCCATGATGACCCGAAGAACCTTTCTCCATATAGTTTTTATGGAGTCAACATCAAAGTAACTATTAGCAATTTTGACCAAGCTTTGCTTTTCCTTGTCCTTTTTGGGAAATCTGATAACAACTTCATCAGAAAAAGCCCTGTCCCTAAAAAACTTCTTCCCATCAGTGGGTAATCCCGTGACATCGGCAATGAGATTTTCGTTGAGCTCCACATTCCTGCCAAATAGGGTCAAATTACCATCATGCCAATTTTTGGTGAAAAGATCTGTAGCCTCCTGGTCGAAGCCATGAAGCTTCTCCAGGAAAGGAATCAACCCTCCACTTTTAATCTTGTTCCAGACCTTGGCATTTTTAGTATGAATTTCGTAATTGTCCAACTCAGTTCACTTTCTGTCTCCTCCCATATCGGTCGACACAGTGGGTTAGGTCCAAGCACAAGCCTTTCTAAAATTGGCCCCGCCAAATCTTAGAACCCACAAAGCATGCGGAGTAATCTTGCAATTTACTCCATCGGGCTCAGTCCCATGCAATCTAGTGATTTTGATGTGATAGATCTAGCCTGTCCTAATTGAAGGGATAACACATCGCCTTTCCATGCGATTTATCATAATTTAATAGGGCACAAACATTAATATTTAGATCACTCTTATTTAGCCAGGTACACAAATCTTTACTCTTAACTCCTTCATTAGCAAAAAAGTCCGCCACCGCATTAGCTTCTCTATAAGTGTGTGATATTTTAACTTTTTCAAACTTCACCAAATTCAGTTTGGCTTCATCAATGCACAAGTTGATGGTCAACGAGGGTGGGGACTTGCCACATAGGCAATCAATTATGTTTTTAGAGTCTCCTTCAAGCCATAAATTTTTAATTTTAAGACTTTGGGCTAAATTTATGATATGGTAAGCGCCAGCCGCCTCCGCCAGGTGATTAGTTTGAGAGCCAAGAGGCGAGGCAATCGCACAAATGAAGTTGCCATTGGAATCCCTTAAAACTCCACCACAACCCGCAGCCCCCGGATTTCCTTTAGCCGCACCATCAAAGTTAGCTTTGATCCACCCGTTAGGCAGAAAAGTCTAGCAAACTCCCTCTCTGTCCTTTTTGGCCTTCATACTAGAACTAACCAGATTAGGATTAATGTTCCATTCCTTAGCAACAAGAAGATCATAGTTCGAGTACTTCACCTTCATGGTTTTCCTGTCATTCCGGGTCACAGCATTGAAGTTTTCCTTCATAGATTTGACAATTTTATCAAAGACATAATCCACGAAGGTTTCTTTGCCCCTAAAAATTATGTTGTTGCATTATTTCCAAAGGTCCCAAGCAATATGAGGGAAGGAAAGGTCCCAAAAAGACCTAAGTAAGGGGTTCCTAGTCGAAGCTTTCCACTGAGAAAAAAAATCTTCAATGGACAACGAGAAAACCAAAAGAAGGTTCCATAACCTGATAAAATTTTCCCAAAGAGAAGCAGCAAAAGAGCAATGAAGGAACAAATGACTCACAGATTCAACATCCATCTTGCAAAGACAACATCTATTGGGGATTTGAAATCCACATTTACATAGATTGTCAATCGTAAGCAATTTATTTTGGAGCAAGATCCAAAAGAAGATATTAATTTTAGGTATCAAGTGATTGCACCAAGCTTTAGACCAAAAGGGGGGTGATCTAGAGAAGAAGTGATCTTAGCAAAAGCAGAAGACATAGAAAAATTACCAGAGGGATCATCAATCCAAACCGCTCGGTCCTCCAGTTGCTCAGAACTAAGTCTAACAACCAACAAAGTAGTCTGGATAGGGACCAAAGCCAGACCGACTCTACCCAAGTCCACCCAATTACAATTCACTCTGTAATCTTTAACATAAGTACCAAACCTTGCCTTGCAAGTCTCAGCCCAATCTCTAAAGGAATTGAAATTTATCAAAGGTTCCTTAAAAAGCCATCTGTCTTCCTAGAATCTAGTGCTGTTACCATTTCTCACTTGCCAACCAATTCCTTCCTCCATAATCTTTTTTCCAGTGATTATATTATTCTAGCATGTTGATCCTCTCGGAAGAAGGAGAGGGTCCTTCTTAATAATGGAAGAGAAATTATTTTCTAAATCCACTCCCCAGAGGAAGAGAAGATTCTCCAGATTTGCTTAGCCAAGAGGATTTTATTAACAGTTCTGATTCTTCTTAACCCAAGTTCTCCGTTCTTTTTAGGTCTACAAACCAGATTCTAATCAATTAAGGGAATTCTTTTATTTTCCTCAACTCCCGACCAAAGAAATCTTTTTTGATTTTTTTCAATTGTGTCAGCAAATTTAGCAGGGATCTTAAAGAGGCTCAGGGCGTAGATAGGAAGATTCTGGAGAGAGGCTTTGAGAAGCTGAAGCTTACCAGCTTGACTAAGCAGAGCACCTTTTCAACCCACAAGCTTCTTACTGAATCTATTCACCAATGATAACCAGAAAGAATCAGGAAGTTTCAAGCTTAAAGGAAGACCCAGGTAGGTGGCTGGAAGGGAATCCACTTTACAATCTAGAATTCTAGCAATTTTGGTCTATCGATGAACCAGAGTATTGAAAAAGAACAAAAAACTTTTTTGATTGTTAATTAGCTATCCTGAAGCTCTCCCATACTTGTCAAGCAATTGCTTTATAGAATTGCCTTCAAAAATAGAAGCTTGACCCATGAGCATAGTGTCATCAACGAGTTGTTAATGGGAGAACACCAAATTACCTGAGGAAGGTCTGAGGCCAGAGATGAATTTACAATTTGCCAATCTTTTCAGATTCCTGCCTAAAATTTCAGCCATAATAGTGAATAAAATAGGAGATATAGGATCACCCTGCCTTAGACCTCTGGTACTCTGAAAAAAGGAGGTCGAGGATCCATTGACCAAAATCGAAATGGAAGCAGTGGACACAAGTTGTTCCACCATTTGAACAACCCTATTATTAAAACCAAAGGCCTTCAGGATTTTAAATAAAAAAGTCCAGTCTACTCTGTCATAGGCTTTTGAGATGTCAAGCTTAAGGAGGAAGCCTTCAGTCTTTGATTCAATAAGGGAGTGAATGTTCTCGTAAACCATAACTATAGAATCAAGGATTTGTCTACCAGGAATGAATCCATTCTGTTGAGGAGAAATCAAGGAAGGCAAAAAAATTAAGATTCTAGAGGTTAAGACCTTAGAGATGATCTTATATAAGGAATTACAGAGACTGATAGGCCTGAAGGCCTCAAAGTTATTAGCTCCAAAAATCTTAGGGATGAGAACCAAGAAAGTAGCATTTAATTCTTTTAGAAGACATCTGGCTCCAAAAAATTTCTTAATAGCATTAGCCACATCTTCTTCAACAATCTCCCAGAGCCATTGAAAGAAAAACAAAGGGAAGCCATCAAGACCCGGGGCTTTATTCCCATCAAAGGAAAAGACAGCCTGCTTAACTTCCTCATTGGTGGGGATTGTTGTCATAAATGAGTTGTTTTCCTAGTTGATAATTCTTGGTATAGCTTCCACTAGCTGATCTTGCTCAATATGGTTAATCTCAGTACTAGCCGAGAGAAGAAGTTTAAAGAAGGATCCTGCCTGCATCCTAATATCCTCTTCCTCCTCAAATCTGGTTCCATTCACTTCAATTTGAGATATTCTATTTATAGCTCTGTGTTTAGAAGCCGAGAGGTGGAAATACCTGGTGTTTCTATCTCCAGCAGACAGCCAGAGGACTCTTGATCTCTGTTTCCAGAACTCCTCCTCCTTCCCAATTATGTCATGCATCTTCATAAGGAGCTCATTCTCTTTTTCCTTAGAGTCGTTCAAGTACCCTTCCTTCTGTATTTTGGTTTGAATAGCTCCCAAATCCATCTAAAGCTCATACTTGATCTTAAAGATGTTCCCAAAGGATTCCTTTTTCCATTTTTTAAGATTGCTTTTCACTTCCCTTAGTTTTTTGGCAATTTTGAACATTGCAGTTCCTTGAATACTTATATTCCACCATTTCTTAATTTCCTCTTTAAGAATAGGATGAGAGGTCCACATTTTTTCAAATCTGAAGGGAGTATTCTTCCTCTTTTTTATAGGATCCGCAGTGAGACTGATAGGGGAATGATCAGAGCCTATTCTAGTGAGAGCTTTAAGGTAATAATAGTAATCAAAGTACCAATGATTGGAAATCAAAGATCTATCTAATATGATCTGTGTAAGGTCCGTCCCCTTTCTGCAATTGGACCAGGTGAAGGAGGCTCCAAGAAGATCCAGGTCAATCAACCCTTGAGTATCAATAAAATTCTGGAGATCCGATTTTCTTTCCAAGTTAATCTGAGATCCCCCGAATTTTTCACCATTCATTAAGGGAGTATTGAAGTCCCCCATAACAATCCAAGCTTCTTTATCAAAAATCCTCCTAATGGAGGCTAATTCCAGCCAAAAATATTTCCTCATGCCTTTTCCATTAGAAGCATAAATGTTCATTTGAATCCAATTGAAATTATCTCTTTTATGAGTAAACCTAGTAACTATATAATTCATACCTTCCATAATCGGATCTCCTTTGATATTGTGGCTATTCCAGACAGTAACAATGCCACTGCCTTGGTTACTATAGTACTGAAAGAGTTTCATCTTTTCAATTTTCTCCTTAGACATTTTAGTTTCCTGAATTAGAAAAATATCAGGTTTGTGGTCTCTAGCAAAGTTGCGAAGAACATCCTACTTGTGGGGGCTATTGAGTCCCCTAATATTCCAGGACATAATCTTCATTATATTCCAGGGGAGTTAAGACACTCTGGGATGGTTTTCTGAGAGCCATCCGCTATATCCTGAAAACTATTCTGCTCTCTTTTCTTTTTCAAAGACTTTTTACCTCTTGAGTTCTTTGTTGCTCCACAATCTGCCTTACCTCTTGATCTGGTAGAAATGCCACTTGGGGTCTTCCCTTGTTTGTTTTTTCCAGACTTCTTCTTTGATATATTCTCTTCTTTATTAGTCTCATCTTGACTGTCAGTCTCTCTGCTAGATTCCCATTCCTTTTCGTTTGGAATTCTTTGTTCCCAAGGTAATGTGTCCATGTTACCGTTCTCTTGACAACACAAGTCATACTAGATAGGTTAGCTGAGTAGTCCTATTTTTCAAGGGATTCTAAAACCCCACCAGAAGAGCTAGTCTCCATCAGGATCTCCACACCCATAGAGGGGAGAATGTCAGAAGACGGGGAGAGATGAGGCATTTTCAAGACCAAGGATAGACCCTCACTAGGGATATCCTCCAAACCCGGTATCTCTTCATTTTTGTCAGAGGGGACTGCCATTTGAGATAATGAGGGAGACAGGATTTGGACTCCTTCATCAACTATGGTTCCAGCATTAATACCCCTTTTTTTTGAAAGAGGCATTAGGTTATGAGGCTCAAAAGGGAACTCACCTTTATTCTCCAACACCACTTCAATCTCTGCGGGGCTTTTCTGATTATCAGCTTCTATATTTTCCAACTCCTGCTCTTTATTCTCCCTCCTTCCTTCTCCAGAGTCATTCTTCTTTTTTTTCCAAGTTTTGCTGGCTTCTCTTTCTCTAAAGCAACATTTAGAGGGTATTTTTTTGCCCAGTGACCAGATTTCCTACATTTAAAGCAAGCAAACAGGATGGTTTCAAATTCTATATTCTGTTCCCAGGAACCCAACTTAGATTGTATCTCTATTGATGATGGTAGATCTACTTCCTGAGGAACTCCCACACATATCCTCGTGAAAACCAGTCTCTTTCTAGTAGCTATCATAGTGTTGATCGAAAGGAGCTCACCAAAGGAGCTCGCAATGCCTAGGAAGATGTCTTCACTCCAGTATTCCAGGGGCAGGCCTGGAAGTCTAACCCAGACTGGGACATTCTCAAAGATAGAGTCCGATAGATCCAAATGGAAGAACCACTTCTTCAGAGCCAAGGATGATTTTCCTATCACCCAGGGACCTCCACCTCTAACAACCGTAATATCCTTTTTGCAAGTAAATTCAAAAGCAAAAAAACCCTTTGGAAAAGCAGCAATTGAGACTTTCCCGCTGGTTCTCCATTTATTTTTAACAAATTCCCTGACCACTTCAATATTTGGTCTAGGACCCATAAACTTTCCAACCAGAGTTCGTTCCATTAGGGCTATATGATGGTCTATAATCAGATCTGGGATGGAAATAGCAAACTTACCTTGAGCAGGGGATGAGATAATTTGCACTGGGGGGAAGAAAGACTTTCCATTAGGTTTTACCCCAAAAAGAGAGGTCCATGTTTTGCAGTTGCCTCCAAAACCATCTGTGGTCCCCACTCCGCTACTATCTTTCTCATTTTTTTCGAAGGGAGGAGTAGCAGAGATAAATGCCAAAATTTCCTTTCCCCCAGGGTCCACCTGTATTTTGTCACCGGAGTCCACATCATCCTGCTCATCCTTACCTTGCTTCTGACTCGGTTCTTGCTCTTGATTCGACTATTGATTCTCTAATCTTGCTTCACTTCTGGATCCGATTCCATTGTTTTGAAATTCGAACACCAATTTCTCCCGCCCGTGACTGCTCCTATGATCGCTCCCGTGACCCTCTTTAAATTTTATTTCTATGCATAGTAGTTTAAGAAATTTTGAAGGGTTTGAGTTTTCCAGTACATGGACATTCTCAGGAGTTCCCTTTTTGAAAGCATTGCTTTCCTTTTCATGTACAGTAGTTTAGGATCATTTTCCATTCTCCATTTGCTCCATCTTTCATACCTTTCATTTGTTCATTCCCTCTGTCTGCCATGGTTTTCATTTTTCATCATTTGCTTGGTCTGCTCTCCTAGTTGATTTTCTGGATTCTTGTAGTGCTTACACAACCACTCATCCCCAACAGGAGCCACTGTTAGAACCAAAAATTTTCAATTAAAATCCTAAGCCTTCTTATCCATTCAAGCCCATATTTGCCTATCTTTTCACAAAAAATATTTGCTTTATTCCTCGTCCATTTTATTATGAATTTCAAATCCTTACCTCTCTCTTAATATGCATTCCGTAAGCTTTTACCGCCTTACCGTGGTCTCCCAAAATTTAACCACGGTATGGCGGTGGTGGTTAGTAGACTGGCATTAAATGTTTACTGCACTACCACACATTGTCTAAACATAGACCGCGGTATTGCGGTGGTCGGTGAGTAAGCAGTGGCGGTAAACAACGAAGCGACAGTTGGCGGTCAGTGAGTAGTTACCGCTATACCGTAGCTATTAAAATAAAGACCGTGGTAACATGGTAAAAATGATGAGGTGGTAGAGATAACCATTGGCAGCTACCACAGTACCCTTGGCAGTTAGGCTAGTGACCACGGTAGTGCGGTGAGTGTGGGGATAGCCGTCATGGTGAACAGAGTCAAATAGGAGGAGGCGGTTAGTAGAGACAAGAACGACAAAGGAGGCCCACCGCGATACCGCAGGGGGGCATTTGACAGACCGCGGTAATGCGGTAAGCAGCGAGGTTAACCCTCAAGTCTAGGCACCGCATAATCAAGGGTTGAAAAGTCAAACCTGTTGTAGAGTGGTAAATGCAATGGAAGCCATGGGAAAATAAAGTAAAGGCAATGAAAAGTATAAAATGCCGATAAGATAAGAAATATAGGTGGAAAGGGATAAATCAAAAAATCGAAGGCGAGACTATTGTAAGAAATATTTAATTTGTCAAAAGGCAATATAATTGAATATTTTAATCCTCTATGATAGAATTTAAACGGTTTAACCAGAATGGTGAAGGGTCATGACTCTTCAGATGTAATGTATATATATTTTGAAAACTCAGTAATTGAGGAGGGAGGGTTCTGGGAATGAGATAATGAAAAATAAGGAAAAACCTTCTGAAAGTAGTGCAATGGAGATGATTTCTTGACCGAATTCGTTTCTGATTTTTGTTGTTGTGATGTTATAGCTGTCAATTTCTGTTTAGTTTTCCCCAATTGGAGTTTTTTTCGATTATTTGAGTTCAAGTATCAAGTATATTTTAATTCTTCAAAGTGCATTTTTTCATTTTGTGTGATCTCATTTAATGGTGTCTGCAAGTCAGAGTTAAATTCCTTTAAGTGAATCATAGTGTTTGTGAGACTTCTTTTGGATAATTGAAGGAGAGCTAAGCAAGAAAATATTTCAACACTATTTATGCTAGTCATAAATTGACGAAGTCACATGTCAGTCATCGAAACTTCATGCCGTAAAGTGTCTAACAACTTAAATTGTGTCAGGGAGAAATATGTATGTATAATCAACAACATTTTTGACTCCATTGCCCAGTAGAAAGAAGGCACTGATCTGCCATATCCTAGAGTAATAAATTCATCATAAATAAAGAATTGATTCAAAAACCTTTCTTTTAATTTGAGTGGTAGGATTAATTGTGGTGTCCTTTTGTCTATTCATGCCTACTTGCCATTGTGGATAGACTGTTCGGCAGGAAATTTATTTCAATCTGCATCATTCAGGTTCACCCGCCATGGTCTAGCAGAACCACAATTGCATCAATTGGCCTTGTACATTGGCCAAAAGTGTAGTAAGAGCTTGACAAACTCTTCTAGTTAAAACCTGCATTTTTGAGACATAACAGTTTCCATGTAAAATCTTTGTTTTATGTGTATTTATGATGTGTTTTTGATTTATGCTTTCATGATTATTAATTAGATCTGAGAATAAGGGTTAATAAAGGTGATAAGTTTGAAATTATGTGACAACTGATTCACCCCCCCTCTCAGCTGTCTGCCCTTGTGTCGCCAACAATTGGTATCAGAGTAGGTTCCTTGGAAGAAGTTTAACAACTTGAGGTGATATGGGATGGTGACATATAAGAAGGATAGTCTATGATTTGATGGAACAAACTATTCTCTGTGGAAGACTCAATTGGAGTGATATCTGAGCTGCATTGGTGAATCTTACTGGAACATTACAAGTAAGAGGTATGTTATTCCTCTAAATGGTCCTACTACTACTGCTGAGATTAGGGATGTTGAATACAATATCAGGGCTAAGGGAGCATTTTTGTGTGCTTTGAGTGATTCTGAGATGACGAATGTTATGGATTTGAAGAATGCTTGTGAGATCTAGAAAAAAATGGAAACTTTGTATGAAGGTGATGCAAATGTAAAGTTTTCTAAGCTATAGAGTCTGAAAGGGGAATATGAACTGTTGAAAATGTGTAATGATTAGAATATTACTAATTTCATGCAAAGAGTGAATGAACTTGTGTGTGGTATTAGATGTGCTGGTGGATAGTTGGATGAATCAAAGATTGTTGCTAAAGTGCTTAGATCCTTGCCTGATGTCAAAGATACAACTATTGACGAGCTCTAAACTATGACAAATGTAACCAAAGATATGTTGATTGGAAAAATTATTGCTTTTGAGTTGAGTGAATTTGGTGATGCCCTTCCTAAGATAAAATTTGCATTCAAAGCTACTACCTCTGGAAGAGACAAGCAAAGATATGATCCAGGTGAAAGTTCATCTAGAAAGATATTCAAGTATGAGGAAGAAATGAGATAGATTGAAGAAGAAGAAAGAGAACTAAACGATATTGAAGCACTTATTGTCAAAAGAGAAGCCAAAGGAGAAGGTAAGTATAAAGGAAAGTTTCCTATTAAATATTTTTCCTGTAATAAGATAGGTAATTTTGCATCAAGGTGTCTGAAAAGAGTCCCTAAGACAAGATATAACAAGCCTAGATTTTAAAAGAAGTTTTATTATCTTGCTGATGAAGGTGTGGCAAATGATGAATCTAATAAAGGAAATGTAAGTGAAGATGATTTTGTGTTTATTGCTATCAAGTAAAATAAACTTGTGTTTACTAAACTTGCTAGCTGTACAAATATGGAGAAATCCCTAACTACTCGAGTTGAAGAGAAGGATGAATGGGTAATTGACAATGGATGTTCACATCACATGATAGGTGATAAAAGAAAAATTTGTGAGCCTGGAAAAGTATGATGGTGGTGTTGTAAGATTTGGTGATAACAATGGTGGTATAATCCATGGCAGAGGATGTATTTCTTTTGATGGTAAGCATAATACTATTGATGTTCTTTATGTGGAAGGTTTGAAGAATAATTTTTTAAGTGTCAGACAAATGGTTGATAAGGGATATAATCTTCAATTGAAGGATGGAAAGTGTAGAATATTGGGAAGTTTTGGATATGTGATTGCTTCAGGTACAAAAACAAAAGGTAACATTTTTCACCTTAATGCTACTAGTAAAAGTTGTCTGATTGCTCAAGTTGATGAAAGTTGGTTGTGACATAGGAGAATGTGTCATGTAAACTTTGAAAGTATTATCAAGATAAGTTCTACTAAGGTAGTGAGAGATCTTCCTAAGTTGGTAAAACCCTCTAATGCCATATGCAAGGAATGTCAGTTAGGAAAGAAAACTAGAATTTCATTTCAGAACAAACAACATTGTTCAAATGAATTGTTGGAGCTTGTGCATACTGACTTGTGTGGTCTTGCAAGAATCATAAGTTTGCAAGGTTACAAGTATTTCATGTTGCTTATTGATGACTATTCTAGGATGATGTGGGTTAATTTCTTAAGGGAGAAATTTGAAGCTCTAGAGAAGTTCAATATTTTCAAGGCTATGGTTGAGATAGAGAAAATTTTGAAGATTAAATGTTTGAGATCAGATAGAGGTGGTGAATTCACTTCCAGTGAGTTTAATTATTTCTGTGAAGTGCATGGGATAAATAGACAATTATTTGCACCACAGACCCCTCAACAAAATGGAGTTGTGGAAAGGAAGAATAAGACAGTTCAAGATGTTGCTAGAGCTATGATGATGGAAGGAAATGTTCCTCATATCTATTGGAGAGAGGCTATGAGTACTGTTGTTTATATCCTCAATCGGATACAAATTAAAGGTGATACTGGTAAGACCCCTTTTGAGCTATGGTTTGATCATAAGCCTACTATTAGATATTTCAAAATCTTTTGGAGTAAATGCTACATCAGAAGAGATGAAGATATAGGAAAGTTTTATGCTAGAAGTGATGGAGGAATCTTTCTTGGTTATTCAACTAAGAGTAAGGCATATCGGTGCTACAACAAGAGATTGAAGAAAATGGTTGAAAGTGAAAATGTTAAGGTTGATGAAGACATTGCTAGACCATCCAGAACTAGTGGATATGATTCTGAAGATTAGAATGACAGTACAAACAAGATTCAGACTTCAAATCAATTTCAAATCATTCTAGTGAATCAAGAAGATCAAGAAGAAGGAGAAACTAGTGAAAGTATAGTAGAGAGATCACAAGAGCTCGAAGTTCAAGAACAACCTAAGACTCCAAGATATGTGAGATTAAATCATTCAAAAAATTAGATTATAGGTGATAAGAACAAAGGTGTCCAAACTAGGAAAATAATTGCAGAAGAATATTGTTTGATATCAAAGACTGAGCCAAGTAATGTAAATGAAGCATGCAAAGATGAAAATTGGATTGAAGAAATGAAAGAACTACAACAAATTGAGAAGAATAATACATGGACTCTTGTTCCTAGACCTAAGGATAAAAATGTAATTGGAACTAAATGGGTCTTTAGAAACAAATTGAATGAGCAAGAGGAAGTTATCAGAAACAAAGCAAGACTGGTATGTAAAGGATATTCTTAGATGGAAGGAATTGAATTTGAAGAGACTTTTGCCTATGTTGCTAGAATTGAAGCTGTGAGGCTATTTCTTGCCTATGCTACTTACAAAAACTACAAGGTTTATCAGATGGATGTCAAGTCAGCATTTCTAAATGGTGAATTGGAAGAAGTGTACATTGAACAACTTGATGGATTTCAATTGAGTCATTAGGGATATATTGTTTGTCGAATAAAGAAAGCATTGTATGGACTCACGCAAGCCCCTAGAGCTTGGTATGCTAGATTGGATAAGTATTTGTTGAAGCTTGGATTTAACAAAGTTATTGTTGATAGTGATCTATATTTCAAGATTGATGATGATAAAAATTTGATTGTGGAAGTCTTTGTTGATGATATCATTTTTGGAGGAGATGATGGTTTTTGCATGAAGTTTGTTGATAAGATGTAGAATGAGTTTGAGATGTCAATGATTGGAGAGATGAAATTCTTTTTGGGATTGCAAATTACTTAGTTAGATAAAGGGATCTTTATATCTCAGTCCAAGTATGTGAAAGAATTGCTAAAGAAGTTTGGTATGGAAGATTCAAAGCCAGTCAATACACCCATGTTGACCGGATGTAAGTTGATAATAGATGATGATTATCTAAAGGTAAATCAAACTAGATACATATCAATAATTGGTGGATTTCTTTATTTGACTCAAACTAGACCTGATACGATGAATTTTGTATGTATTGTTACAAGATTTCAAGCCGATCCTAAGGAATCTCATGTGACTGTGGTATCCTAAAGATGATGATCTTACTTTAAGTGCTTTACTAATGTTGATTGGGTAGGAGATGTGAATGATAGGAAAATTACTAGTGGTGGCACATTCTTCTTGAGAAAGAAGCTGATTTCATGGTTAAGTAAGAAGAAAAATGCCATTTCTTTGTCTACTACAGAGGCATAATAAATTGTTGATGTTAACAATTGTTCTCAAGTATGAAATGAATATTGAAAGATATCAAAGTTGTGTATGATGAACCTATTGCTATATTCTATGATAATTAAAGTGCAATTAACATTTATAAGAATCCAGTGCTGCATTCAAAGACCAAGCATATATTTATCAAGTACCACTTTTTGAGAGACAAGGTGAGTGATAAGGAAGTCAGACTGGAGTATGTGCCTACTAAGGAATAGATTGCAGACATATTTACTAAGTCATTGCCTAAGGATAATTTTAAGTAACTCAAAGGGAAGTTAGGGGTGATTACCCCTCCTAATCAGAACTAACATGTAAGACATTGCATCAATATGAGCATTTCACAGTCATATCTTGATTCAAATTGATGTTTTGGTGGCTACTACTCAGGGGGAGTAGTCAGATGGTTCATATATGTGGTTCAAAGCTTTTGTGTATCTATGTCATTGATGTCAAAGGGGAAAAAGAATAATATGAAAAATTCTTGAAGAATTAAGGAGGTGAAGAGCAATATGAAAAACTAGAAATTATTTGAGGAGAAGAAATGAGAACCTAAGGGGGAGTAAGTGTTGAAGTTAGTTTCGTTGATGGTGTTTTTCACATCATGTGTTTCCATCAATGCCAAAGGGAGATATTGTTGGATGTTGTGGTTATGTTGCTGATATGTGGTTGTCATTGATGTCAACACTATTATCATTAATGTCTTTAAGACTGTATATATTGAAGATATTGAGAAAATTGTAATAAAATAAGTTGCAGGTTGTCTGTGAAGCAATGAAGATCAGTATGATGGGAATTTTAGTATGTTGATGGTCAGAAGTTGTGGATTAAAGGGATTTTTTTCAAGCCTATATATTTTATCCACCAAAAGTTTCAGAGGTGTGCATGAAGATTTGAGCAAGTTATGAGTTTATGTGTTCTGATAGTTATTCTATTACTGAATCTGGTGTTCATGGAAGAAGATAATGTGATTTTGGTAATTTGAGTTGTTTCTATGTTCCTATGGTGTTCATGGATGTTTCTAGATCATGTTATATCTATTTTTCACATCCGTATTGATCGTTGTGTTCATGATTCATGATTTTCTCTTGTGTGTTCATGTTTCATGTTCATGGTCGACAGGGTGATTGAAGCGTGTTGTGGATCTTCAAGGAAGAATATTTGAAGGTGTTTTGTGTTCAAGGAATTTTTTTGGGGTCTCTACTATGTTGTGGCCAACCTTGGTTGATTTAGATTAATAATCTTTATTGTTTTGGGCCGATAGTTTGCATTCATCTTATTATTTTGTTGAAGCTGACATGAAGCGATGTAATTACTTGTTACAGATATATGAGCGATTTTTTATCTCATTTGAGACATGCATGATGCGAAGTGTGCGAGTGCTATGTGCAAATAAAGATCACATCATTCAAAGGCAGAGTAGAGTGTGAAGAAGAGTGAAGAAAAGTGAAGAAGTGTTCATGTGCCTAATTGAAACTATAATCAGGCATTAGCAGATGCTACTTTCTCAATTTAAAATATTTAGATGGATTTAATCTAAATGTTTTTGTAAGATAGTGAGTCTTCCCTTGTATTTGAGCAGTGAGCTCTTGGCAGTGTGCCTGAATGCATGTGCATTCCCCATTTATTCTTCTTATACTTTAATAGAGTATAAAATTGTGGATTAACCTCCACTATGGTTTTTCCCCTAACAAGGTTTCCACACAAAAATATTGGTGTTATGTGTATTTATGATGTGTTGTTGATTTATTCTTTCATGGTTATTAATCAGATCTAAGAATAAGGGTTAATAAAGTTAACAAGTTTGAAATTTTGTGACAACTGATTCAGCCCCCCCGCTCTCAGTTGTCTGCCCTTGTGTTGCCAACAATCTACATGTGGAACACATAATCAATTATCCAAAATCCTATCAATAAAAGAATTATTCTTCTTCAATGCCTTATTAACTATCATAATGATGCATAACTAACTCCATCAAGTGTCTCTAAATGGTATTTATTACACTCAACTTGTTCTATCACTTCCTCTATTTTGCTATCCAAGGTTTTGTTGTGGGATACAACTTTCAGTTGGTGCGGGCTACAGTCTCTTCTTGAGCTGCAAGAGGTTAATCCACAAAACACATACACAAAGCTAACTACCATGATTAAAAACAAAATTCCAATCACATTTTGAATACATATCCACATATAAATCATGCAATTCTACTATATCATAACTATATTTCCATTACTTTAATTCAGGTCCAAGGTTGTATAATAAGCATAAAAAGATAGCATAGCATAGAAATATGCCTGAAAGGATTCTCTAATAATGTTTGTAGACATGCATAAAAACATCAAAAAATGGACTAATAAATAGACTCATCACACAAGACCCAAGATACGAAGGATTTCACTTTGAACCTGATGGTTTATTAAGGTTTAGGGAAGAATCTATGTACTTGATTTTGAGGAACTACAAAATTTAGTGTGGAAAGAAGTTCATACTGCATCGTATTCTGGACATCCCGAAGTGACTAAGATGTTGGCTGATGTGAATCCATTATATTTCTAGAAATGAATAAAAAGGGATCCTGCAAGTTTTGTAGCAAGTTTATTATAATGTTAGAGGGTGAAGGCAGAACATCATCATCTTGCAGGACTTTTGTGTCCTCATGAAGTTATAGAAAGGAAATGACAAGTTGTTAGCATGGATTTTGTGCAAGGTCTTCCAATGTCAAGGAATAAGCACAATTCCATTTTGGTAGCAGTGGATAAGCTTGTGAAGGTGGCTCACTTTATTTAGGGAAATCTAATAGATGGAGCTCCTATTATAGCTCAAAAGTTTATTAAAGAGGTATTTAGGTTACATGGAATTCTTGAAAAGATTTATTTTGATAGGGATGCTCGCATGACATCTATGTTTTGGAAAACCTTGTTTTCTTCACTTGGGATACAATTGAACATAAGTTCAACATATCACCTAGAAATTGTTAGAAAAATTGAAAGGGCAAACCAAGTGTTAAAGGATCTACTAAGAATGTATTGCATGGATCAACAATACAAGTGGGAAGATTACCTACGTTTGGTAGAATTTGCGTATAATAACTCTTATCATTTTGTAATTAAGACGGATCCATTAGAAGCATTGTATGACAGGGAGAGTCAAAATCCTATAAGCTAGGATAAGCTAGAGGATAGGATAAGCCTTGAGCTAGAAATGCTATCAAAAATGGAGGAAGTTGGCATTGTTAAGCAAGGGTTAGCAAAACCTAATGATAGGCAAAAGAGTTATGTAGATTCAAAGAAGGTACCCAAAAATTTATCGGTAGGAGGAAAGGTTTTGTTAAGAGTTAACCCTTAAAAGAGTTCTATTAAGTTTGGAAAGTCATCCAAACTAGCTCCTCATTATGTAGGTCCTTTTGAGGTTCTCAAAGAAGTCAACCCTGTTGTTTATCAAATTTATTTGCCACCAAATCTTGTCAGGATGCATGATGTCTTTCATGTGTCATATCTTAAGAAGTATATGCCAGGGGATAATCATGTTATTGATTGGAATGCTTTACATGTATAGTACCCAAGAGTGGTAACAATCGAGCCTCTTAGAGTACTCAAAACACGTAAGATTCTCTTACGTAATAAAGAGGTTTTGCAATACAGGGTCCAACACAGGATCAATATGTAGAAGATCACATTTTGTAAGATTTTGAGAGTTCTTAAAAACAATGTTGTTATATTTTATGGTCTATGTTTCAAATTTGATACATAAAATCATCGGGGACAATGATTCACAAGGGGGGAATATGTTACACCCCATTGTGTTATTACTTATTTACTATTACTTTGATGAGTTAAAATGCTTTAATACTTGATTGTGTTTTGTATATATATATTGATGGAAAATATAATGAATGAATGTACAATTCAATGTGAATGTTTTCAACGCTTCAATAATGCAATGATATATGATGCATATGAATGTAATGTTATCCACTAACTATTATTGTGATGCACTAAGTTGGATGAAGGAAGAAGAATCAAGCCTTTAGAAGAGAGGGGGAGTATCACTTAGGAGAACTTATTTTGGTAACCCTTAATGAGCCTATTTGAGATACCACACACTCACATCCTAGTTTGGTCAAGTTGAGTCAAGTTAGTCGAGAAATGGTAAGTAATCTTCAATCATTGAATGAAATGGTTTGTATGATTTTGGTTTTAGTCTTTGACTATTTCTTAATTTGGATTATGTCACTAAATCTCTGTATTAAGTGTAAGTTCTTCTTTGTATGCTTATATTCATATATTAATCAACGAGTATATATATAAGAATGTATATGTATATATATGTACATGTTTATGATAACTCATACATGTGAATATATACATGTATGTATATATGTAGGTAGACGTATTTACACATACTCATGTATGGATGCACTATATGCATGAGAATACCAATTGGACATATATGACATATATATGTATATATATTGATCGATATATATATATATATATATGTGTGTGTGTGTGTGTGTTTATATGGATATTAATATATTTATATATGTATATAGTATATATATATTAATATATATGTATGCAAATATATATTAATATATATATATATATTAATATATGTAACAATGGAAGTTATATTACATATATATTAATATATATTTATAAGTATTTTCAAATGTTTGAAAGTGAATTTAAATGCATATATAATGCGAACTATATTATAGAGCTCGATTTATGTAAAAGGCAACAAAATGATAACTTAGTGAAGCACATAAAATGTGCATACATGTGAAAGATTCAAAATAACACATAAGACTGTAATGTAATTTAAAGTGAATGTAAATAAAATAAGATGCAAAGCGCATAAAGGTGCTATAGTAAGCGATGCAATATGTTTTAAGTAATTGAAAAATGATAACCACACACAACATGCTGATGTGGAAAGTGAAAGCGCCACAATAGGTGGATTAAAATAAATATAAGTCTGTGAAACCAACACACAACTTAAAATGAGCATAGAGGCTTTGTTAAAATAGAGTTGGTTGAAGCTTATGAAGGTAGTCAAATTTATTTGCAAATAGGAAACCTGTAGTTGAAAATTTCTTTGATTTACTCAGTAAAAAGAGTCATTGTTGTCACTTGAAAAAGGCAACTCATCCATTTTAGAGAACTTGGAAATAATGGGATTGTTTATGTGTTTGTAGTTTGAGTGTTATACCAGCCACATTTCATTTTGGTTGGTTGAGTCAATGCATTTAGAGGATGAATTAGTCTTACTGTGGTGTGGTGGCAGTAAGAAGATAAAAGGTGGCAGATTTAGGAGCTTGTTTGCAGCATTGAGTTTCTCAATTTTTGGTATGAATAGAGGTAGCCTCTCTAACTTTTGTTTAGTCATTTTGATTTCCTCTTATTCATTCATAATTATGTATTAGTTTTTTGTGCAAGTGAGTTGTTGAGTGCTTTAATGAGAAAGAGAGTTTTCTTTGTGAATTTGCATTGGTTGAGAATTTTGTGAGAAACTAGAATTGGAGTTAGGTTGAGTTTAGAAGGAGCAACAAGCATGAATGTGGGATTTGAGCTTAGGAAGCAACATAATCTTTTGGAGCTATTATTCCAGGCATGCTGATTTTATTTCTCTATTCCTTTTAAGTTGAAATTGTATTTGTTTATGAATGCAAGTGACTAGAAAAAGATGATTCATATGCATGCCGAGATTGCTTAAAAGAGTTTAAATTATTTCTTATTTTGGTTGACCTTGCTTGTCTTTGGCGAAATCTTGTTTGATGAAACCCTATTGATATATATATATATATATATATATATATATATATATATATATATATATATATGTATGTATGTATGTATGTATGTATATATATGTGTGTGTATATTCTCTATGATGGATTTGTGTGAATATGTTCACTATTTGATCTATATATAGGTTGTCATAAACCATATGTATGCTTACATAGACCATTAAATATGGGAAATAATGTTATCTTGAAGTACTTTGTTTAAGATGTTAGTTTTTGAACATGGGTGGTTAACTTGGTTGTTCCTACCGGTTAGGATAATCCATAGATGGGAGTAACCTGGTTGGTCACTTTGTTATGTCATTAACTTTAGGATTGAATGCATGTTATGATTGAAAAGAGTATGAATGGTCAAATACTAAATCGAGCTAGTAGGTGGGTGAACATATGAATTTTATTTCGAGCGAATGATTATATCAAACTTTTGCCAATAGCCACTATTTACATCATCAATTCACTGTGATCTGGGTTTTTATAATAGGTAGGGAATGTCATACATGTAGGTTGTAGCCAATGTATGGTAACTCTAGTTACGTAGGACAAAACACCATACTCAGGGAGGCTAGAATTGTGAGGTTACCAAGCTAATCTCTTTGTCGAAGGGTAGGTCCATCTTACCAATAAAATAGATGTGTGAGGGACCGACGTAATAAGTACATGGTTGGCAAAAAATTGCTTGAGGGATGCTCTCCCTCATACAGTTAGCAGCCAAAATTTGAGGATGTATACCAGCAAGGACATCTAGAGACCATTTGTATTTCCATTTCATTAAAGCTCATGGAAGCTATGTATGTATTCATGCATCTTTATTCTTATTGAGAAATTGTAAATGGGAAAATATTATCATTAAAATGAAATTATAGAATATGAAAGTGTTAATTGGGATTTTGTAATGTTTCATTTGTAAATGCAATGGAAGTTTGAAATGGGATTATTTCAAATGTGCATATTATTATTGAAATTGAAAATATATTTTTTATTGCTATATTTTGTAAGCATATATTATACACATGTGGGTTAAAATATTGGGCATGTTTCAACTACATGTTGGTTTTTGTTTTCTCCCCCCTTGTTTTGTAAGCAGATCTTCCATTAATGAAATCACCTTAGCACTATAATACTTAAATATTTTAACATATGGGTATGGTCCCCTCGAGTCAAGTAAATTAGTATTTACACATATATAGTTATATGGGATTGTATTTTATTATTTATAGATGAGAAATGTATATGATAAAATGTTGTTAAACATGTTTAAATTTTAAAGACATGTATATAAGTTTTATTTTTTATATGCAATTTTTAAATATATTTTTCTTATCATATTATTATTATGTCATGGGCATCTAATAACTTATTTGATTGCATTTCATTTGATTTGAATTGGTGTAATTTGGTATTATTTGATATTCAATTGTGATAATTATGCAAGATCTTTTGTAGAAAGGGAAACAACTATAGGTTTGCTTTTAATTTAGTCAATCATTTTTAAAAACTTGATTAGGCTTCAATAAATAAATTTTATTTTATTTAAAAAGTATACTATTAACATGAATATAATCATCAAAGGAAGGGAACCTCGTAGGGTGCAAGGTATCAGTCAGCCTATTTTTGCTGACTTGAATTCAAGGGTTAATTAGCTAATAGGCTATTTATTGTGGGCACAACCCACCAGAATTGTCTCATGTCTGAAAATAAATCAGTGTGTCTCATGCCTGAAAAAATTCTTGGTAGTTGAGTCTATATGTTACAAATTTGGAAATTTGAGCCCCTATAGTCAACACCATTTTCAACACCCCATTGTCGTTCTTTGTTTTTAATTTCAATTTTTGTGTTGTGAAATACCTATTTTTATCTGTCTGGAGGAATGTTTGATTCATGAAGAATCCTTTTCTTTTGGCAGTAGAAAAGGTCCACAAAGAGGGCACAAATTTTGATAGTTATTGACCTACTTGTCCAAACACTTCCTATGAAAAGTATGGCGGTAATTGAACAACTTTTGAATTTTCTCATCTTTCTAAATAGAGCTCAAGAAAATGGTGCACATTAAATATTCCTCATCCTCATAAAATCCATCTACAAAAGAAGCCAATGTACACACAGGAAAACTATCCTTGATCTTGTAGGTAGACACAAAGGAAACACAAATGGAAAAGGGTATTTTTGGAGGATTTTGCCTTGAAACCATTGTTGCTCAGAAAGCTCAAGGAAAGAGAACAACCTTTGCGTTATATTTCTTATAAAATATAAAGTAAGTGCTAAGAAAATGATATATATCAAAATAACCAAAGAAGATAAATTTTCAGCAAACACCATGTTTCTACGATGCCCTAATTCCAAGTCTTTAGCTCAAAAATTTTATATTATACATAAAATAGTTTTTCAAAAGTAGGAATATCTTAATATCCTTTTGTCCTTAAAATATTTTAAAGATGACAACCATTTCACGTCTGGCCAAATTGCAAGTAGATGGTAGGCATTTCACATGTAACCACAATTTTTCTCATAAGGATCTTGGACAACACGACACAATTTGTGCAGAATATCAAGGTAAGTCACTTGCCAGTGTTTTATCTTTTGTTTGTTTTGATACTGTAGGCATTGGAAGTTCAAGTCACTATATTTTTTTGAATTTTCATTATTTTTAATGGTGCTTTCAATTATTTATATGATGTGTAATCTATTTTAAAATTATTCAACTTAGGTTACTTGTAGATTAATGAACTCCAGTAATATTCCCCTTTGTTCAACTTTATTGTGTCTCCATTGTTGCGGGTTTGAGCTTTGCACTTATAATCAAATATTTTTTATTTCTCTATTTTTCTAATTTGGAAAATTCCCTAAGCGTTCTCCCTCTTTCCTGTGGGGTATGCATCCCCTAGTAAGCTCAATGTAATAATTTTTCCAATTTAAATGCTTTCTCAGGTGTAATAAACTTAGTAGATGTGCATTTAAATTGTAAGAATTACACTTAAAAATTAATTCCAAGCAATTGAATTTTTTGTCCATCAGATCTCTCAATAAAATCAGACTTCAATGTTTTTAGTAGCTCGAAAACCCCGACATTTTTGAGATCCACTTTTTTTTTACTTTGAAGAGATTGAAGTAGAAATAGTAGGAGATTGGTTTTGGTTTCATGTTAAAAAGTTTCTGCTGTGGTAAGGTTTTGTAATTTTTTCCTCTAACATTTTCCCATTTGTTCTCATTGCAACATTGAATACAAGATGCAATCTATGTAGAATATTGAGATAAGTCACTTGCCAGTGTTTTAGTGATTTTTACTTTTTGGAATCTATATGTGGCAAGATCATTTTTTTCAGTTTTATTACATTCTAAAATAATTTTGTTATTATTTTCTAAATGAAGGTATTGGTTTTGTGGTTTATTTCCATTTAATTTTTCATTCCCTACTTTATAATATGTCTTAATGTTTGTTTCTTTGATCCATCATTTGCCATTGCTATGAGCAATAAATTTTGTGGAGTTATTGAGTCAATGATTCTAGAGTAATGCATACTTTACCATCGATTCAATTATAGATTGTCATTTCCTCGGTATTATGTGAAATTTTCATACTCAAATGAGATTGAAACAAGACACCTCTTCTCTTTTTACTCCTTGCATCTAGGTAATAATAAATTTATTTTGAAATGTGTGAGGAAAAGGTATTTTTGAAGCAAGTATAGAGTTTCAAGTAGCATAGTACAATTTCTTATCTCATAAATTATACAAGCTTAGGCTTGATAAATTAAGAATAAAAATAGTATCATTGCTACATTAGTGCAATGACTGTATATATATATGACTGTAATTGAATCAAGCAACCAGTACACCCACACAGTTTAGAACAAGAACTAAATTCTAACACTTTAAAAAAAAAAGATCATTCTAATTCTAATGTCTTCTTTCAGGGAGTTTGATTCCCAAGGGATGGATTGTGCTTACATACTTTAGATCCATTCACTTGGATGAATAATTCTATGAAAGTCCATACAAATTCAACCCCTGGAGATGGCAAGTAAGCTGAATTCTTTAGACAACTTTTTTTAAGATTATAGATATAGATCCAGGATTGAAAAATAATAAATTGCACTGGCATGAAAAGAACACCTATATGGACAAGATGGGTTTTACACTCTTAAATTTTTTTTCCTTGCCATAATATCAATGAATTCTATAAGGATTTTCTATTTCCTAAACTGTGGAATCTAATAGATAAACAACATCATATTTCAATGATTTAAAACATGCCTTACATAATGATTTCCAAGGGAGTCATGGAACTTCATTGAGCCAAATGTTTTACAATTTTTAGAAAAATTATGTTCCTACATTGGGTTCATGTTTTATGTGGTGTAACTATAAATTCCCTCAGCCACCATTTCACATTAGGTTAATTGCTACAACTTCATTATAAATTTTAGGCATGGTTTATGGTAATTGCATACTAGATTTATGTATTGTAGAAAATTTTACTTCATTCCAAGAAAGTTTGGAATGTTCAATTTGGATACTATACATGTTTTCCTCAATTTGAAGTACATACAAGTAATTGTTTTTGAAATCTATGAATCTATGTAGATTACCAAGCTTTGTTTTAGTATTCATTTGTTTTATAACAATTGTCATTTTATCGGTGTTGATAATGAGGTGTTGTGTCATTTCATTGGAGATATGAAAATAATAGTATTTAGGCCTTTCTCAACTAACAAAAAGATGAGTGTGATAGGTAGTTGTATTTATTTTCTCACCCTATTGTGTTTAATGATTAGGTAAAGGACCCATCAGGGAGTAGTTTTACTCCATTTGGAGGAGGCCACAAACTTTTCCCAAACACCAAAATTGCAAGACTTGAAGTATCTATGTTCTTACATCTCCTGGTGACCCAATGTAGGTGTGTGTGTGTGTTTTTTTTGTATGTATATTAATTTGGATGACATCAATATATACACATATATGTTCGTCAATCTTTTAGTATCATCAAAAAAATTAGGATTTGAAAATTAAGCCAATTGATCTTTTTGGTAACTATCCTGTTATGAAGTAATTTTGCATTGTTCACTTGGGTGCATATAGAGTTGTGATGCGGTATTTTTGAGGAATTATTTTCATTATAAAGCTATTTTCTAGCAAATTGTCTTTTTCATTGTGAATTAATCCCCACCATCATATTTTTTTAACATGATATAAAAAAAAATTGGGGGCAGCTAGGAAGTAGAGGAGGATTGCATTGTGAGTTTTCCAACAGTTTTTCAAAACATTCCAAATATGACAAACACCAAAAGTTGTGTTGTATAAACTAAGATGGCCATTATCCCATCACTTCCTTAATTTACTCAATGTCCTCTTTATTGTTCAAATGCATATCCTTATCATGATACTAATTTAATTATTCTACTCTTTTTGGGCAAGAAGAAGATAGAAGAAAGTAAACTATCTTAAAGTCCACAATAGCTAAACTAGGACAATAGAATATGGGATCCAGTTATAAATAATTCAGGGGAAAGAAGAAATAAATCAAATTCTTTGATGACATGGGTTGATTTGTATATCTCTTTTATCTTCTCTACCATTTCTTAATCCACTCCCATTTGGCTACACATCATATTCCTGCCCTAGACCTAAAGCTTTTCAATTTGTTTCTCTTTTCATTTCAATATACTTGGTTCTTTTGAGTCAAGGAGGGCACAAAATTCGTTTACAAGTATTTAGTGCATATAAATTTGATGAGAAAGACACAACATAGAGGAGGTGTAAGAGCTCATTCCTCAATTGGTGGTATTTTGGTTTATGCAGTGGTTCAAATTTATAAGATATTTTATATAAACTACAATCGGTGTAACCATTGCACCTTCTTTCAGTGCAAGTGATAATTACTTCTTTCTTGTGTTTATGAATTTATTAGTATTGTTGTGATGTAGATTCGATTTGTTCATCTTACATATTGATTATATTTTGGTTGTTCTTAATATTGTTTAGTCTTGGGTTTGAGTATCGGGTCTTAATAGAGTATGTATTTATACATATATATGTATGTATATTATATAATTGATGTGTTTAATTATTCCTATGAGTTTCTTTATAAAAAAATTACCATATTCAACATTCTTAATAATAACATATGTTATTAAAAAAATATGAGAAAATATAGAGAAGGATCGATGATCCCTAACCATACTAACTCATTTCCTTGTGTTATACATTGATCAAATGTGAAAATTAAATGTACATGTACTATTGTATGTATCCAACTCTAGGTGGTAGAAAAATTTATGATAATGACTAGACATGTTAATAGTCCACTCTAAAAATTTACCCAGAGGTCTCTAAAGTCCCAAAGGATGAGCACTAATGTGGCTCATTAATGAGTCCTCTTAAAAATTGAAGATTCAATTCTTTCAACCATTTGGTTTTGTTTTGCTTGAGAATTTTTCTCTTTGGTAGTCTTCTCTAGGAAACAATTCACATAGCCTACTTCTCCTCCTTTGATACGGGTTTAAATATTGAAGTGCTCTTTGAAATAATAATAAGGAAATAAAGAGAAGAAAAAGAAGAAAATGAGAAGGAATAAAGGAGCATTGGCAAGGGTTCTATCCTGCTTACTAGCAATTTTTTAGTTTTGTCTATGTTTTGATAAGTTATTTTGGTTATTTAGTCCAATTGAACATTTATTCTATAATGGAGATGTGTGTTAGAATAAAATTGGTCTGGCATGTTTTTCAACTTTTGTTGTTACCCATTTCATCTTAATAAGATATAAATGCATTTAGCCAATTATATATGCTTATTATAAATAAAATGTTCATCAACCTATTATCAATAATATATAAACATTGTAAGCTTTCAATCTATTACAGGTTTGTATAAAATTTAAATACTTTTTGGTCTATGAGCATTGTGTAAAATGGTATAAATGGTAAGGCCTTTGGCATATACATTTTGTGTGAACTATTAAGGCATATGTCATGTACATATCTTGTAAAATAGTTAAGTCCTTCAACTTGTTTGTATCATGTAAACTTTACACCTAATATGTAATTTCATTAAGGCCTTCAACCTATATATATGGTATGAATTTTTTAAGGCCTTTCTCTTATGCATACTTTGTGTGTTATGTACATTAAATAATATTTAACTATCTTAAAATTATGCATAATATGTATACAATGATTGAATGCTTCTTTAATCATATTGTAGAGGAGGGGAACTGACCACTCAATGACTCTAGGTCACAAAGAGTCGAGAGTTGAAGGCTGCCCTAATCTACCTCAATCGTGTAGGTGTTTGATGTCAAGGATACATAATGAAGAGAACTCTCAGTTCTTATGTCACTCTACTAACCCAAGAGTTAAGTTAGGACTAAGTTAGCAGGTTTCTGAAATCCAAACTGTACCTTAGACAACTCTTTGCCAAACGACAATAGTACAGATCAGGGACAACAATGTAGCACACTGGCATCTCACAGATGAGTTGGCATTTGTACGGACAAAAAGTGAAAAAATATAGTGAAAATACTATAGGACCTACTAACAACTTAGGTGTTGAAATGTAAAGTACTAACAAAAATGCTAAATAACAAAATGATGGAAATAACTGAAAAGACAATGTAGAAATGACAAGAAATGAAGGTTATGAAAGTGAACTCATGAAGGGTTCAATTTTCTAGCAAGCTCCACATGAATGTGTACCTCCACAAAACCAAGAGAGGAAAAGTGTTGGGGCTTTATAGGGTTTTGCTGCATTCAAACCCCCATTTTGGTGTTTCCACCCCCACAAACAACCAAATAGATAGATATGTAGAAATATGATAAATAAAACAATATTGGAACATAAATTAACCCAATCACTATGAGAGACACTATGCTACTCAAATCCAACAATGACTTAGTAATACGAAAGTGTTACCACTCTCGACCAAAGGTACTCAAGGCCAATGAGAGAGGAATGCAAGTCCACATTTATGGAAGAGTTGACGTAGCTGTAATAATGTCGAAAGTAGTCTCGCAAGACACCAAGCTGCAACTTCTGTGGTAGATGTGAAGAATGTTGTAATTGTTGGAATTGTGAAGCTAGTAGTGCAATAAGTAGCTTGAGTATGGAGAAAAATATGAAGCTAGAGTGAAAGAAGATCAAGAATTACTCAAGAGATCAAGAACTGCTAAGAAGATGGATTGGAAATGAAAGATAGCCATTTGAAGAAGGTTTAGGAGGAAAATGTCCATTCAAAGGTCAACAAGAAGGTGCAGGGGAATTATGTTTTGTCATCAATGGAGAAAATAACACCTATGTATATTCTAGAGGTAGGAATCTTGTCAGGATGAAAATGCACACATAGACATCTACGCATCGCACGTGCGTCCCTGACAAAAATTCCCCCATCAAAATTAAAAACAAGCACCAAGTGGATGGGGTGTGAAATGAGGACGTGGAATTACTCGGTCAGATTTGATTTTTCTAAGGTGGAGGGTGTAAAAGGAAAATTCACAAGAGGGGTGCAAATTCGCTCCTATATATTTTGCCCCCACTTTAGTGAACATGAGTGCCAATGAGTATTCGATAAAGTAGATTAAAAGAGTTTAAAAATGTATACCTGAACCGTTGAGGAAGCAAACCACAACATAGAAAACTTGAAAGCCTAGGGTAGGCAAATGGCTCCACAAGTACTCTCTTCTGAGGAGGATTGAGCATAGTGCATCGAAGTCCCACAAATCTTGTAGGATGTAAGCGCTTCAGAGGTCCTCGGACTTGCAAATAAGGCACTCTCAACTACTCTCTCTTGAAGGAAGCCTAGTGTGAGGGGACTTCGTAGAGTTGGATTGGAAAGCAACTTCATCGACACACTTGCAAAGCAACATGTTAATCTGTAAACAAAAACATGTTAGAAAACAAAAAGCAGCCACGTAGGCAAACAACCAAAAATTGAAGGAGAAAATTTCAAAGGGGTCCCTCAAGAACCCTTCAAAATAAGAGGGGTCCACTCAAGGGACACATTGTTTGAAAGAGATAAGGGTATTTTTCATAAATAAATTCAACATCAAGGAATCCTTTTTAAATAATTTCACTTCATTAAGGAATTCGAAAGGAAGAAGGCCACCTCACAAGGGGAATGCCAAAACTTCTTCCACATGAGAAGGTGCTCCCTCCTTGGAGGAAAGTTTTTCAAATTATTTCTTTATGAACTCATGATGAAGGAATGCAATTTTTGAAAAATATTTTGGAAAGATTTTCAAGAAATATTTGTTGGCCACCAAATGCATTTTCTAAAAATCAAAGTGACATGATAGCCCCCCCTTAGGATGGTGTGTGTCAAACACAAAGGCATGTGACATTCTAAGGAGAGAAAAACAAGAATGAAAAAATGATGTTGTGGCCCACATAACATAACGATATGTAATCGTGGTAATGTTGTCACACACGGGAGGGACAAAAAAATGATGTTGTGGCCCACATAATATAACGATATGTAATCGTGGTAATGTTGTTGCACACGGGAGGGACAAAACATGAGCACCACAACATCACAAATCAAGAAAGATAGATAGGTGAAAAGAAAGAAAAGACAATAACATCATGAACAAGGGATAGGGCGATCTAATATTTTGGGGTTAGAGCTACTCATAAATAAAATAATATATTTAAATTAATTTTCATCAACCCCCTACTATATCAGACCATATGAAGAAAGGAACATGAAAATAACATAAAATAAAATTGGGTCAACATGGAGGGGAAGCCTAAATAACCCCAACACTTCACATCGTCCCCAATTGTCGAGAATCAATACACAACAAAGGAAGAATGATGTGACAAATAGAGGAAGTTCTACAACATAAAAATACTCTTGTATCCAAGAACCTACAAGGGTGACAAGGTTCATCCAGGAACATATAATGCAAGCATGGGGGAGCACAATAGCACACACAGTCTAATCTACAGATAAAGAAGAGGCATCCCCTATTCCTCATCAACCAAGAGGTCATTGTTCTCCCAATCTATATCATCATAAGGGGAAGGTAGATGAGCCTTCAAGGGAAGAATATCAAGGGGGAATCCTTTGACCCTCCCACAACAAGAGCTCAGGAAGAAGGACCCTCAAGGTCTTCTTCTCTCAGTTCCTATGGGGTGAACTTCAATGATTTCACAAAGATCACTAATAGGGTTGAGACCTCATCCAAAAAATAAACATGCACTTCATAGGAGTACCATGCATTAACTCAACGTGCAAGGGAGGTGGCACCCGAGATCCATTGCTAAGATCTTTGAAAGACTCAAGAGCAATGAAGAACTTTGAGGATGTCGAGACTTCCTCCGTCATTAGGACAACACAAGACAATGCAGAACCACCTTTTGAGGAAGGTGAACCCTTCTTCTGACCCCATTACTAGCAGGGTCGTCTTCCATCTTCCATTTCATTAGAGGATGCGAGATCCCCAAAGATAAAGAAAAAGGCACAAAGGAAGAGGAGAAAACCACGACAGACACCACTGAGGCATTCGACATGTCCACAAGTTTCAAGAATGGTGAGATGTACGAGAGGGACATTAGAAGGGGTGGCTTAATCAAAGGAGTAATAAAGACCTATGCCCTCTTTGGGTGAGGATCATTTATGCTCACGACGGGGGCTAGAAGCATAATCAAAGCTGAAGGAACTAAAGTAGAGAGGATGGGAGAGGAGGATACGATAGAAGGTTCCAGAGTAGGAACTGTTGGCTAATCATTTATATTTTGTAGGGAGGCTTGCTCAGTGGCTAGAGCCTTCCTCCAACACTTGTGATCATGTGTAAGGTGGTTTTTTTGAATCCAGGAGCTAAAGGCCTAAAGCTGAGATGGGACAAAAGATTCTTGTTCAACCATCAGAGTATCCATCGTAGTTGTTTCCAATGGAGGAAGAGACTTCTGGATGGGAATAAGAGGAAGAGGTTGAGAGGAGGATGGAATGATAGCAAGGGGATCCAACTCTAATGCCTCAATGACGAGCCTCTTCCCATTCATTTCATTAGAGGCAAGAGTAGTAGGAGTTCATGGAGGCCAAGACATAGAGGATGCCCCACGGGGACCCTTCCCCCTACCATACCAAATGGGTTGAGGCATTGTGGGTAAGACGAGATGTTTGAATGCTGGAAACTTGGGATTTTACCAAGAGGGCACCATCAGGATTTCCAACAAAAACCTAGGAGTAGAAGATGATGGCACCACAATAGGGTGAGAGGAAGTGACAAGTGGGACAACAGGAGAAGAAGAAGAAGGGCCCTAGGTGTGCTTCTCCTCTTCCCTCTTTTGGGCTAAGGTGACCTCACACTTTGCCTTCATGCAAGCCCTATGCTAAATGGCAGAGAAGGAGGGTACCTCACCTTAGGCTTTATGCCCCCACTCTTGTAATTTACATAAGTTTGGTACAAGAGGTCTATCTTAGGAGGAATCGGACCAACGAGCGTAGGCCAATGATCTAGTGAGTAACCCCATGTGTAATCGATGATTTATATCTAGTGTTGTGGAATACATGCATCGTACCATCATGGGAAAACTTCAAACACTTATTAAGTACTAAGGGAATTTAATTCATAGCAACCAACCAGGGGATACCTAATTTTACTCTAAAGAGCTCAGACCTTGAGATAATGTCAAAAAATGATTTTACGGATCTAGGTCCAACTAAGACTGACAAGGTGATACAACCGATGGGAGGGACAAAAATCCCATCATGTGTATGAATAGTGCTCCTAGATTCATCATACCCATACTTGTGTAAGAAATTAGTTAGCATAATCTCCTCAGTGATGAAATTCACCTGACATGTAGGATCAAAAAGAACACTCATTACAATGTTTTTGTTGATACATGTGGGGATGTATAAGGGAGATGGTTCTTTGTTATAATTCATAGACAAGTCCTGTGAGGTGAATGTTATTGTAGGGGATCCACTCACATGTTGCACATATGAGATGGGTAGATGTAAAAAGGAAGCCATTTCTTCGTACACTAAATATAACTTTCACAGGGACCTTAAGGGTTTCACAACTAGACAGTGACCCAATTAAGTTTTATTCTGTGATGCTTATGGAACCTTCCAACTACACCACTAGGGGTTGTAGGTTGAGTTGCAAGGATAAGAGCCTCAAAACACTCACACCCACAACACTCCTAGGATACGAGGAAAGGGTCTTTCAACACTGCTAAATGGAACCAAAATGGTTCATGTCAAGTTCACCAAAATAGAGAGGAGGAGGACCAACCACTCAAAGACTCTAGATCACAGAGAGTCGAGAGTTGAAGGCTTCCCTAACCTACCTCAATCATGTAGGTGTTTGATGTCAAGGATAGAGAATGAAGAGCACTCTTAGTGCTTATGTCACACTACTAACTCGATAGTTAAGTTAGGACTAAGTGATCATGTTTCTAAAATCCAAACTATACCTCAAACAACTCTTTTCCAGAGGACAACATCGCATATCAGGGACAAAAATGTAGTGTGCTGGCATCTCACAGATGCGTTGCCATCTATATGGATAGAAAGTGAAAAATGATAGTGAAAATACTAGAGGACCTACTAACAGCTTAGGTGTCAAAATGTAAAGTACTAATAGAAATGCTAAATGACAAAATGATGGAAATAATTGAAAAGACAACGTATAAATGATAAGAAATGAAGGTGACGTAAGTGAACTCACGAAGGGTCCAGTTTTCCAATAAGATCCACATGAATGTGTAAATACACATACCCAAGAGAGGAAAAGTGTTGGGGCTATATAGGGGTTTTCCATAGTCAAAACCTCATTTTGGTGTTTCCACATCCATGGACAACCAGATAGATATGTAGAAATATGATAAAGAAAACAATGTTAGAACAAAAATGAACCCAATAACTATGAGAGACACTATGATACTCAAATCCAACAAAAAAGGAGTAATACAAAAGTGTTACCACCCTTGACCAAAGGTACTTGAGGCCGATGAGAGAGGAATGCAAGTCCACAACTATGGCAGAGTTGACGTAGTTGCAACAATATTGAAAGCAGTCTCGCAAGATGCCAGGCTACAACTTCTATGGTAGATGTGAAGAATGTTGTGATTTTTGGAATCATGAAGCTAGTAGTGTAACAATTAGCTTGAGTATGGAGCAAAATGTGAAGCTAGAGTGAAATAAGATCAATAATTTCTCAAGAGATTAAGAACTTATAAGAAGATGGACTGGAAATGAAAGATAGCCATTTGAAGAAGGTTTAGGAGGGAAAGAGTCATTCAAAGGTCAGAAGGAAGGCACAAGGGAATCACATTTCTTTTCCAATGGAGAACGTAATGCCTTTGTAGATTCTAGAGGTAGGAATCCTATTGGGGTGATAACGTGCCATGCAGATGTCTGTGCTTTACATGTGCATTGGTAGAGATCCTATTTTTTAAAAAAATTTGAGCTCATTTTTTTCCTTGTGATGGTTTGTTTCTCTCGTGCCCAAGGGTAGGGTTTAGGGTTTTAGATCTAAAGCCTTTGTTTCTTTGTTTACTTTCTATACCTGATTATCGATCATCTCAGTTACAACTTAAGTCATCCAAACCATTATCTTTATTAGCCACTTAGCTTAGTCCCATTGGCAACTTCATGCATTTTATTGATTTAAATTTTCCCAAGGTCGGGCAAAATATTTTATGGTAAAAGACTTAAATCTTAAGTCTTTAATTCCTGAGAGTCATAATCCTATTGACCTAATCATGGGCCCATTTTGAAACTAACTCTGTTTCATGTGCAAATTTACTAACTGTCAGATTAAATGACTAAATCTTGGTCGTTCCCTGCCTGCCCCACAAGAATAAAATAATGGGTTGCGAGGTCAATGAGCTGCTAACACGTGTCTTGCCATATATGTAGGGCCCAGTCTCCACTATTATGTTTAGTGCTATAGGTTTTCCAATCAATAGTCATGATGCGAGGCTCAGATTAAATCTTGGTCATTCCCCATTAGCCCCGTAGGATTAAAATAATGAGCTGCGGGGTCAACGAGCGAATGATACGTGGATTTCTCGACTGCTTGGAGAAAGAAAGGGTGGAGCCCGTGAGCGGGTGACTTGGCATCCAAATGGTAATACGTCATCGATTAAAGGACTGAAAACTGATGGTGATGGATTTTCAAACTGGTTTGACTAAATCTAAGTCGTCCGATATGCTATCTTAGATTCAAACTAACAACCATTATTCAAAATCAAAATTGCAAATTTGGGAGCCATTGCCTTTCACGCGAGAAAATAGTAATCACAAAAATGATAGATAGAGAAACTTAAATGCATCTACAGTCAAATTTTCCACATAATTAAATATTTCCAAAGATTCAAAAACATTCTGGAGATTGAGGGAAAGCATTTTAGAGCTCATTGTGATCAAAATTAGGGTTTACTACCACCATAAAGCCGTAAGTAAAATGAACACTTTTCTTTGTGTTGTTTTTGAAATATCTTGAGTTAGGGAGAACAATTCATTGTCAAATTTGTCTCTGTGCTTTTTAATTCATTTATTAGGGTTTGAATTTACTTTGAATAGCTGAAAACCTTGTGAGATCCCTTGAAATTTCACCCTTTAAGTTGTGCCCTATGTTCTGAATAGAGGCGCCAAATTTTGAACATTTTTTGTTGAAACCCTAGACTAGTTTGATTTTACCTTTCACCTATGGCACCCAAAACTCAAGCTTCTGATTCAAGAACCCCAACAAGACTCCTCTCCTAGGATTTAATTGATCAATTGAAACCCTCCACAAGTAAAAGAGCCGAGGGGGAATTTTTTTTCTATGGTCATAAAATTCAAGAAGGGCTAACAGATAAAAGATGTGGTGTCAAGGATACCAATTTAATATTTTTTGGGTGGCGATTATTCCAAAATTGGTTTGAGAATAGGAATTTGGGATCCCCTCTTTGCAACCCTTGGAGACTAGATTTGGGAAAACTAGTGGTGCCAAATGTGTTTATGGATGTTGACCTGTTGAAAGACATCGCTGCAAGATACAACCCTATTTCTAGAGTAATCTGAGCATATGATGGTAAGGAGATGATTAAAATAACCATAAAAGAGATAGGAGATATTTTCAATCTGCATGAATGGAGTAAGGACATGATCCCTATCAACCTCAAGGACTTTAGGGAGGAATATAAGAAGACAAAGGTTTTATTCAGAACAACATTGTTACCCATTCATACTACAACTACTAGGGCAGGGAAAAATAGGAAACAAATAAAGATTGAAAAAGATGGACAAGAGCCTTTTCCCATGAGATATTTTGAAAATTATTTCAAGAAGATAGTCTTCCCTTTGTGCTAAATCCTTAACATTGATGCACCATCAACCATTCCAACACATCTCCAACACCCAACATATAACATAGTCTATGACTATGCAACATACTTATCAGAAAGGATGCATAAGGGTTTATTCTCACTCAAAGAAGGAAAGAAATCTGCGGGCTTTGGGTTGTACTCCTTATTAATGCATATGTTATTATAGACACTCAAAATATCTTGATTGATACCATGCACTTGATACCAATTTACTAACATTGATTCTTCCTTGATCATTTCTGATGGGACTTTTAAAATTTGTCACAAATTTTGCCTGGTTCTAGGGCTTGTTTGTTTCTTCCTTCATGTTGGGGGTCTAATGTTAGGGTTTAGGGTTCTGCTACCCTTTTTTATAAATTTCTTTCCATCAAACAAACCCTTGCATTATTTTTTGTGTTGACTTATCATTGTGGGTTGCCGGTCTCTTAAGTCATTTGGGAGAGCCTTTTATGTCGTGTTGTTACCGACCCCTTCACCTAACCTGTCGGTTTCTCCATGTTTGGGTTTAATATAATTTTTGTTCAAAAATGGGTGGGCATTTTTCCAATGTTTAGACTTCAGTCTAAAATTTTGTTCCCTAAGGGTTGCCCCCCATTTTCCTAGTTGGTCCCATTATTATGAGTAACTTTGTTCCGTGTGTAGATTTGTGGACCATTAGATTGGTAAGTTCAAATCTAGACCGTTCCTCGTGGATCTCATAGGGTTTCCTTATGATGTCACCAAAGTTGTGCGAGGTTTGCAAAATGATACCACCTGTTGCGTACGGTGAGGTGGGTCCAGTTCAGATCTGCTAGCGTTGCTAAAAGGCTATCAAATTGATGACAACCTTTTAATGACGAGGATTGATGGGGATTAATTAATTACCATTCCTTGCTACCTCACACTATCAAATTAATATTTTTGAAAGTGTTGTGAGGTGTGTGAGATGGTGACACATCACCTAGCTCTGTGATACAAAGTGGCTAGTTGGGGCCTGCTGCTGGCTCACTTGTCTCTGAATATGAAGTATGTGATTGGCCACTGGGTTTTCCAAATGGTGAAGTGGGTTTTCAATGATGTATGACTCGATTTGAGTCATTCAAAGTGCCATATCCTTATCAAATTGACAGTCTGAATTCAAAATTTTAATCTAGCCATGTGATGACTATTTACGCTCTGGAAATTTCATTCATTAATGGCGCAAGTCTTTTGATGGATCTCATCTTGATTTCCATGTGTGTGAGCAGTTTTGTTCTGGCAATCATGATGGGTTGTATGCAGTTTTCCATAATTTTGGAGATTTTTAGTGGTGGCAACATCAACCACTAATCGCTCGCTTGCTCATACTACAATTAGAGCATTAATGGTTTTTACACCGATTTGCTTGATAAATGCTTGCTAATTGTTCATTAGCATCATTGCACTTTCGAGTCTATGTTCACTTCTAAGTGATTGTTGCTCTTGCAGAATTTTGAGCCCATGAGCAAGATGGGTAAGTTAGTTGTTCCTGGTTCACCATTATGCAAAAGTGTAAGGATGAGTGTGAATAATTTGTAGCGGGAGGTGATACCAATTAAGAAAAGCACTATTCTTGATGCTCTTGGAGTCATTGGTGAGGGTGTTGGGTCCCTCCTGACGCTCGTCAGGAGTAGTTCTCAGCTCAAAGGATAAGTTACATAGTTTGAGGTAAGAGAGTTCGACAAGTGTGGTGAGGAGGCTGAGTTTGAGGTGAAATCTAGGTGATACGAGTCACCCATTAAGCTCTCTATTGGCCTTTGTGGTGAAAGTTTCGACATTGATTTAGACTACCATAGCTACCTCGTGGCCCTGACTGAATTGGTCAATGTGAATGAATAGGTCCTCGAGGCATCTCCTATTACTGTGGTGGCACCATGCATTGCTTCTGGTTTTGGTGTTAGTACTGACAAGGGTAAGGTGATGCTCTCACTTCATACTGAAGCAAGGATGCAAAGTGATCACTTGTATTGGGGCTATGTGGTTGTTCCTGGTGCATGATGGTGGTGTGGTTGTCAGGGTCATACAATTTTGCTTCGATACTATTGCTTTTTGGGATCTGATATGGATGGGTGCCAAAGTGATGCGGTGGCATTTTGTTCTGGTCGATAGGTTACAGGGGTTGTAAACATTTTGATTCCCTGATTCATGGTATAATTGTATCTGATGGTGGGGATTTTTGAAATGTTATTGAAATTTCATTTGGTTAAAATGAAATTAGGTTGAAATGTATCAACAATTGAGCTCGATGCTTGTTGCTTTCCTAGTCTATAAAGGATATTTTAAGGCTCATTGTTGAGGTCAGATTTTTTGAATCCTAAGGTTTAGTTGGTGTACAATAAATGCATGTAATGCAGAATCCGGGAAGGCTTAGTTAGTAAATCATTCTAGGTAGGGTATGTACATGGGATAAGCATACTATGCTTTTTTGTAATTACTGATATCAAAAGAAATCTAAAAATTTAAGACAATTTCTCTCTTGTGTGTGTTATGACAGATTGTGAATGAGATTATTGAGGGTTTTTTCATTCATCTTCAATGGTATATTTGAATGTATGATTCACTTTCTTTAAATTAATGAGTTAATCAAATGCTTGAAATGGAGTTATAGGTCTATGGTAATATGCTAAGGATTTGATAAGGAGTGTTGTTTTGAAAGTTGAAAATTCTTATGGTGTAAGGCATTGTGAGGATAGTTCAATGATATCAGGGTTATGTATCATGTGACTCCTGCCCAATTGAATGAGGAACTAGTTAATTCATTTAGTGTCTTATAAGAATTCAAAATAGTCATCCTAAGCTTGTGGGTTCAAAGTAAGAACATCTTAATTCCAAAATTTATCTCTCTTGAGATGAAAATCTCACATTGTATCCATTTTCCTAGCTTTAGATAGTTGCTTCTACTCAATGCTTTTCCAAACCCCTGGTAGGTGGTGTCTATTAGCACTGATATGAATATATCTCTATATTGAAGTGTTCTTGAGGCATGAAATACCATATGAACACAAGTAGGAACACTCTCCTTGGTTTCATAGATCCTAAAGTGTAGGAGATTCTAGTCTTTGACTGAATCTCTTCAGTCAGCCACTAAATTTGTGAATTCTCGAATATAGAGGTTGGAAAGCTCTTAGAGAATTACAAAGCCTAGCTAAAAATTAAAAACACCAATAAAATGATGACTCTGCTGGGGAACAAACTTAGAATGTTTGGTTGTAAACTGTGCTATTATAGGGTTATCATAATCATGTTTGTAACCAGGGGATGGAAATCATTGAATTATTTTCCCATCCGAGTCACTAGCTAAATGGCGACTTCATTGGGGAGAACTTATGAGAAATTTAAAGGAAAAAGGAATCCTAGGACCAGATGGTATTGTCCCAGAGTCAAGTATTTGGTGAATCTAAACTTTAAGTTTAAATGTTTGAAGGTTATAGACCTGGAAAGAGTTGGTAGCAACATAATCTCAGGGCATTTGAGTGTGACTCTGTTGTGGAAGAAGACCCAGAACGTGATCTACTCTTGAAAATAATTTCATATTCATTTGAAATTCGATCATCTATTAAAGAGGTGGCAACTCTGTCTAAAGAACCAGTTGATATGTAAGGAAAAATTCCAGATCTACATAATTTGTAGTCAAAGAGAAAAGGTTAACAAGTGCTGCTTAATTTCCAGGTACTCTCATAATTCTAAAATGAACATTATTTTGTTTATGAGATGTATTCAAAACTAGGGATGATGAATGGTTCCTAATTAGATGAATGAGCATTAAGAAGGGAACAATGGTAGTTATTTTCATACTTTGAATATGTAACATGTAATATCTTTAATAGTTGAGGAGTAACTTCATTGTGACTTATGCCTCTAAGAAATTATTAAGGCATAAATATCCAATCTATGTAAAATAGAATAAATGCAATTTACATCCATGTTTTGTTTTGATTGAATATGGGTATAAGAAGGATTCCCTATACAATGACAACTAAAAGTATGTAGGGAAAACAAGTTTCATCGAGCCCTCTGAGGGATTTTGTGATTGAAAGGTATATGCCACTTTTTTTCAATGGTATTAGAGGTTTCCCTAATTTGATCCCTGAGAAGGTTAGGAAGTATTTTCCCAAATTCACGAGACAAAGTTCAGAATCAACCTCTAAGCATCTATAGAGTTTCATGGATGTGATAGGGGATTATGAATTCAATCATGAGGATGTTGTCATGAAGCTTTTTTTTCAATCCTTGAAGGATGATGCTAGGGATTGGTTTTCATATGTACTTGCATGTTTCATTGATTCATGGAATCAGTGTGTGATGACCTTTATTGAGAAATTTGGTGAAAGGGTAAACCCAAGTATGGTGAAGAAGAGTTTATGGGAATCCACATAGGAAAAGATTAGTTAGTCCCATCTTTTAATCTCAGGTTTTCAAAGATTGTAAGAGAAATTCTTGAAGAAATAAGACCAAATGAGGCAAAATGTTTGGTTGTATATCTTGGTGCATTCGACAAGAAAATGAGTTACTTATTAAGAGATAAGGAACCGACAAACTTATATTAGGCATATCAAATTGCTATGGGCATTGAGAATAACATAAAATATTCAATGATGAAAGGGTATCTAGCTACAAGTGTTAGTTATCCTAACACATCTCATGCTAATAGAATTCAAGAGTTAGCGAGAAGAGACAATTGTCAAGATAGCAATGCTCTAGCAATAGTGATGTATCCTTCATTATAGTATGAGGATCATAGTGAATTGAAAGTTGAACACCAACTAGATTTGAGTAATGGTGATCAAAACTCTTTTATGAAAGAATTGTATGAAACGAGAAGATATGAAGGGGAATCACCATTCAAATTGTTTTCAAGGTTTTTGGATGCCTTTATAAAGATCCCCAACGAGTTCAGACCAGAAGACTCTATGTGAATTGATCTATTTTGTGAGATCTACAAGTCTGGGTTGGGTGCTTTTCTAGAAGAATTGAAGCCTCATAACCTTGGTCAAGTTCCTGAATGGATAGAGATTGCAAAATCAACCAAGTGTGGATATGCACAAAATTTGGATGACACTGGTCCTTGTGAGGAAGATTGGATAACCATGCAAATAGTTGAGGAGCAAGGTGATGAAGAATTAAATAAGACACAAATTGATTTTCCATGTCTTGATGTGGTTGGTGATTACAATGTATATGTTCTTGAGGTATTTTTAAAAATTAATGATTATGGTCCTAGGAATTGTGATTGCATCTCAAAATATGATGTGGAAACATATTCCTTGCCTGAAGATTATGATGGTATAGATGCTCATGATGTCACTTGTCTACAAGTGAGGGGACAAATTACATATGATGAATATTTGGATTGTACTCTAGGTTTTCTATCAATGGAACATGTTTATTGTGTGACTAATGAGGAATCTAAAGAAAAGGAGATGCGTGTTCAATAATTTGATCTTGAATACGATACTAAAAATGACCAACACATTGATGAATGTATTGATGCTATTACCGTTCCTAATTATTTGTGTGAAGTAGAGATGGAAGTGTTTGAAACAAATCAAGAAGATGATGTGGAAACATATTCCTTGTCTGAAGATTGTGATGATACTGCTGAGATTCTTGATCTATGTGTAGAGCAACATAAAAATGAGAATAACAATGAATTTCATACTGATGATTATGGATTGGAGTACAATCGTTTTTGTGTGATACCCCTCATATAGAAATGAAATTTTTGTCACCCCTTGAGGTGAACCCTTATGTGATGAAGAAAAGAAGTGTTAGTTTTATTGCTGGTGAAAAGTTTTCAGCTTGTGCTGAATTTTTCACTTATAAATTAACACATACAACAGTTGGTGTTGAACATGAGGAGGCCAGTACATGTAGTTGTCTTTCTATTACCCTTGCTGATGTTGGGTTGCTAGAGCCTATTATTGAAGTGTTTCACATGGATTTGGATGATATGATATAGGAGGCAGTGTATTACGAGGAGCCTCAGATGAATGCATTCAAAAATTTCCTAGGTGAAGGTGTGACCTATGATTCCCATTTCTATGTAATCAAGAAGTGTTCTAGTATACCTGAACACAAATATTGGAAAATAGGCTTGCGTTGCAACCATCAAGGTGAAGATGTCCCTAAGTATGCATCTTTTGTTTTGGACATTTCTGAGCATGAGATGCATGACACACAATAGGTTTTCTATGAGAGTTTTCATTTTCAGGTGCACATTGATTTGAATGTCAAATTTCAAAAGGATTGTGAAGTTTTTTATCTCTCAACTCATGATGATGAACAATTTTCCAAAGGAAAATGTCGTGATAGTCATGAATTGCAGTTAATTTTTAAATGTGGATTGCAAATTGACAGAATGGATGGTGACATTGGAAAGCATAACGATACTTTGGGGCATGGTGGTGACTTGAGTGGCATATAGAAACTTAAGGGAAATATTTGCATACTCAGTTTACTCTAGATAACAAAGAATTTTGTTTTTGACAGGGGTAAACTCTGGTTTTCCTTGTTTGAGGGCCTTCGGGTCATCAAGTTGGATATGAAGTTCTAGTGCAATACAATGGAGCATGTTTCAAGGTGCCTGTCTGATTCACTGCTTGGTCTACTCTCCAGAGATCTAGGTTCTTGCTATGCCCACAGGGGGCATACATCCCCAATCGGAGCCACTGATGGGACTTTTAAAATTTATCACAAATTTTGCCTGGTTCTAGGGCTTGTTTGTTTCTTTCTTCATGTTGGGGGTCTAATGTTAAGGTTTAGGGTTTTGCTACCCTTTTTTAAAACTTGTTGTCCATAAAAAAAAACCTTGCATTATATTTCTGTGTTGAATTATCATTGTGGGTTGTTGGTCTCTTAAGTCATTTGGTGGAGCCTTTTATGTTGTGTTGTTACCGACCCCTTCACCTAGCCTATCGGTTTCTCCATGTTCGGGTTTAATATAACTTTTGTTCAAAAATGGGTGGGAATTTTTCCAATGTTTAGAATTTAGTCTAAAATTTTGTTCCCTAAGGGTCGCCCCCCATTTTCCTAGTCAGTCCCATTATTATGAGCAACTTTGTTCCATGTGCAGATTTGTGGACTGTCAGACTTGTAAGTTCAAATCTAGACCATTCCTCGTGGAACTTGCTGGGTTTATTAATGACATCACCAAAGTTGTGTGAGGTCTACAAAATGCTGCCACTTGTTGCATACGGTGAGGTGGGGCTAGTCCAGATCTACCAACGTTACTAAAAGGCTATCAAATCGACAACAACCTTTTAATGATGGGGATTGATGGGGATTAATTAATGACCGTTCCTCGCCAACCTCGTACAATTGAATTAATGTTTTCAAAAGTGCTACAAGGTGTATGAGCTGGTGACACATCACTTAGCTCTATGATACAAAGTGGTTGGTTGGGGCCCGTTATTGGTCCGCGTGTCTCCGACTATGAAGTATGTGATTGGCCGCTGGGTTTTCTAAATAGTGACGTGGGTTTTCAATGATGTTTGACTCGATCTGAGTTGTTCAAAGTGCCATCTCCTTATCACATCGATGGTCTGAATTCAAAATTTTAATCCAACCATGTGATGACTATTTGCGCTCTGCAAATTACATTCATTAATGGTGCAAGTCGTTCTATGAATCTCATCTTGATTTCCATGCATGCGAGAGGTTTTTTCCTTGTAATCATGATGGGTTGTACATAGTTTTCCATAAGTTTGGAGATTTTTAGCGGTGGCAACGTCAACCACTAATCGCTCACTTGCTCGTACTCCAATTGGAGCATTAATGGTTTATGTATTAACTTTATCGATAAATGCTTGATAATTGTTCATTAGCATCATTGCACTTTTGAGTCTATGTTCACTTGTGAGTGATTGCTATTCTTGCAGAATTTTGAGCCCATGAGCAAGATGGGTAAGTCAGTTGTTCTTGGTTTTCTATTATGTAGAAGTGGAAGGATGAGCATGAAGAATTCATAGCGAGAGGTGACACCAATTAAACAGAGCACTGTTCCTGATGCTCCTGGAGTCATTGGTGAGGGTGTTGGGTCCCTCCTGACTCTCATTAGGAGTAGTTATTAGCTCAAAGGATAGGTTACATGGGCTGAGGTAATTGGCTACCTAGAGGTAAGAGAGTCTGATGAGTGTGGCGAGCAGGCTGAGTTTGAGGTGAAATCTGGGTGATACGAGTCACCCATTGAGCTCTCTGCTGGCCCTTGTGGTGAAAGTTTCAACATTTATTTAGACTACCGTAGCTACCTCGTGGCCCTAACTGAAATGGTCAGTACGAATTAAGAGGTCCTCGAGGCATCTCCTACTGCTACGATGGCACCGTGCGTTGCTTTTGGTTTTGGTGTTAGTACTGACAAGGGTAAGATGATGCTCTTGCTTCATACTAAAGCAAGGATGCAGAGCAATTGCTTGTATAGGGGCCATGTGGTTATTCCTAGTGTGTGATGGTGGTGTGGTTGTCGGGGTCATACAATTTTTCTCTGGTACTATTGCTTTTTGGGATCTGATGTGGATGGGTGCCAAAGTGATGCAGTGGCATTTTGTTCTGGTTGATTCGTTACAGGGGTTGTAACCGTTTTGATTCCCCGATTCATGGTATGATTGTATCTAATGGTGGGGATTTTTGAAATGTTATTGAAATTTCATTTGGTTAAAATTAAATTAGGTTGAAATGTATCAACAATTGAGCCCGATGCTTGTTGCTCTCCTGGTCTATAAAGGAGATTTCAAGGCTCATTTTTGAGGTCGGATTTTTTGAATCCTAAGGTTTAGTTGGTGTACAATGAATGCATGTAATGCAAAATCCAGGAAGGCTTAGTTAGTAAATCATTCTAGGTAGGGTATGTATATGGGATAAGTGTACTATTATTTTTTGTAATTACTAATATAGAAAGAAATCTAAAAAATTTAAGATAATTTCTCTCCTGTGTGTGTTATGATAGATTGTGAATGAGATTATTGAGGGTTTTTTCATTCATATTCAATGGTATATTTGAATATATGATTCACTTTCTTGCTTTAACTTAATGAGTTAATCAAATGCTTGAGATGGAGTTATAGGTCTGTGGTAATATGCTAAGGATTTGATAAGGAGTGTTGTTTTGAATGTTGAAAATTCTTATGGTGTAAGCCATTGTGAGGATAATTCAATGATATCAGGGTTATGTATCATGTGACTCCTGCCCAATTGAATGAGGCATTGATTAATTCATTCAGGGTCTTTTAAGAATTCAAAACGGTCACCCTAAGCTTGTGGGTTCAAATTTAAAACACCTTAATTCCAAATTTTATCTCTCTTGAGATACAAATCTCACATTGTATCCATTTTCCTAGCTTTAGATAGTTGCTTCTACTCAGTAGTTTGCCAAACCCCTAGTAGGTGATATCTATTAACACTGATAGGAATATATCTATGTATTGAAGTGTTCTTGAGGCATGAAATATCATATGAACACAAGTAGGAACACCCTCCTTGGTTTCCTAAAGTGTAGGAGATTCTAGCCTTTGATTGAATCTCATCAGTTTTCCACTAACTTTGTGAATTCTTGAATATAGAGGTTGGCAACCTCTTAGAGAATTATGAAACCTAGCTGGAAATTAAAAAACAAACCAATTTTTTGTACAGTAACTAATTAATTGAATAATTTGTATTTAATTAATTAAATTTCATCCTTAAATATGATAATACACTTTATCAAATTTATTTCATCATCTCCTAATGTTCTTTTAATTTAAATAAATCAATTTTATTTAATTAAAATCCTAATGTTCTTCCTTTAATTAAATAAATCAATTTTATTTAATTAAAATCCTAATGTTCCTCTTTTAATTAAATAAACCAATTTTATTTAATTATTAAGATCTAATAGCCTCTCATTTGATTTAAATAAACCCAAACATTTAAATCAAATGTCACAAATCAACTAATCTCATCCAAGTTAATTAATCCTAAATTAATTAGCTCCTAACACTAATCCCCCATTCCTCTAACTTTTAACTCCACCCTAGGGTAAGTCAACCTTCGTCAACTAACCAAGTTTCACATGTAAATAAATTTATTTGATTTACTAATTACCTTATTTTCTTTCAAAAAGGCATACTCCTAGAATATTCCACCCATTTGACTTTACCCTCCTAAAGGAATTTTTTCCTCTTTCTTGAGCCACCTTGGCATTAAAGAGCTCTTACACACAAGCCACCTTGGATTTAAATGTCTCTTACACATTCTCTTACACAATCCACCTTGGATTTAAACTGGTCTTACACCTCTTCTTACACAAGCTACCTTGGCATTTATTCTTCTTACACATCCCATCTCCCAAAATGTGGTCACACATGTGTGAGCACATCTCCTCCAAGATTCATTAGCATGTTGACAAGTGGCATCATGCCATTGGTTCAAATTTTAATCCCACATTCTCCCCATTCTTCACTTTTCAATCCTTGGCTTCTATAAATAGAGGCATCATTCTCATAATATGGATCCACAACCAAGAGCATTATCATTATAGGCATTTCACTCCATAGTTTTCATCATTTTTCAAGCAAGTTAGCTAGATTATAGCCAAGTTTCATACTTTGTTCATCACACATTCATCATCAAGCTTATTAAGGGGTAAAGAAAGGGCTTCTTTTCACATCAAAGGAGCACTAATACCCCTATGGGATGCTGGTTTGAGCATTAGAATAGTATTTTATTAATAGTTTATTTGATATTCTACTTTGTTTTCATGTTCTTATGCTTAGATGAATTTCATAGGGAATGCTTGATTTCTACTTGTTTATTGACTAATGATTGCTTGTTTGATCATGTTTGAGGAGGTCTAAGAAGAGTATTCACATTTTGGTGCTAGGAGGGCACAAATATCAAAATTAACACGTCCTTTTCTCCAATTCCACTATTTTTTATGTTTTCTATTTTTTCCCAAGATACAATGGTGCAATTGTTTCAGCATTGCTATATGGTGACGCTACCCTTGTGATCAAATCATGTTGCTATGTGAACTGTTATGATGCTGACTGACCAAACTCCAAAGAGTGATGGCGAAAAAAATTATGACGCAAATATGGTGTTTATTTTTCCACAGAGTGACGCTGGAAGCTTCCAAATAGCGACGCCTTCATGGAAAGCGATGCTAGGTTGAGGTAAAAATCAGTTTTCAATTTTTTTTTAGCATGAGCTTTATGTTTTTGATTTCTCTTGACCATTGACCTATTTTGTGGCTATGTTTTTTGTAGGCTGACCAACTTTTGCAGATTGAGGTGACTAAGAAGAGGAGGAAACAAGAAGAGCTTCCTATGGCACTTTCTTTTTCATAATTGTAACAAGTGTTTTTTAACACTTTGGGGACACCTATAACCCACTCTTTGGAAATCTTGCTATCTTTCAGTTTAGAAATTAACTACATTTTGTTTGGGTTTAAGAAGAACATACAAAATTTTTCTTTTTCTCAAAGGGTTAAAAAGAACATTAGAAACTCACTAGATTTGATTTTGGGTTTTAAAAATTGAACAATCAACTTTTATACTCAAATTTGGTGCTATAAAAAGAACTCATTTCTTGTTTTTGAGGACTAAAAAGAATTTATGCTTGTTTTGTTTTGTAATATTTTTTACAAAATCTTGCCATTCTAATGTGTATGCACTTCTCTCATGCTTCATGATGATCTTGAGAATCAATAGAATTTTAGTGGCATTAGGTTTTCTAAAAGATTGCCTCCATATTTCAAATTTGGGTTTTTAAAATTGAACAAATCTTGCTAGTGTGAGAAAAGGCATCATGTGTGTTCTTTCTTTGTTCACGGAAACAAATATTGATCAAAATATGGATGTACTTACTCACTATTGTTCACCTTTAGAGGGCCTACCTCGGTGGAAAAAATTACTCACCCTAAGGGAATGACCCAAGTGATAATGAGCATAAGACAAGCTCTTCCAAACCGCTATATAAATTTGTGATTGCAAGGAAATTTTGTAATCAACGGGAAGTGGTACATGATAGCTCTCCCCCAGTGACTTTATGATGTGTAAAGCCCTTGTTCTAAGGGTTGGGAGACCTCTTTATGGAGTTTATCATTGTATCCCCTAAACTAGATGCCCTTACTACAAACCTTTGTTTAGAAGCCAAAATCCCCCAAATATTTGTTGGTTTTAGAAGGTCAGACCTCTGAAGCTGTCCCACATACTTGTGGTTCCTAATAGAGATGAAAAGTTTGTCATTGGAGATTCATGAGAACTCAAATCTTGGTTGACTTGTAGAAGTGAGTGTCGTGGAGGGGAGCCAATGTCAAGCTTCTAATCATCCACTTTGAATAAGCTTAGCTAGAGTAATCCAAGTGGGAATTCAACAAATATTATCTTTTCCATCCTAAGGTTATGCATTGTTCAGAATCAAAACACTTTGCTTGGATATAAAAAATGGGAAAACAAACATTCAACAAATCATCAATATTTCAAACCCTTTGGAAGAACAAATACCTTTGAGAAGTCCACATGTTACAGTTTGTCCCTAGGGGTTCTTATCCCTAGAAGGCTTCTAAACATTTAGATCCACATCTTAATGTGTTCCTCCCAAAGTCAACATAGGAAACTATTGCCTTGATTCTTTTGATTTCCACATAATGGACCTTGTGGGATGAAAATAAATTAAGACATAGACATTCAGTTTGAAAAACTAAGCAAGAAAGTGTGGATGTGGTAAAAAGAATCAATCTAAGAAAGATAAAGAACAATTAAACCCCACACATGTGTTTTTTTAAATGATTTCCCACAATATTAAAATCCCGTTGATTGTGTTTTTATGTACTTCTCAACATAGGTAATACGTAGGTGCATTACCTCTCTTGAAAGACAATCTTCCACAATCAAATTTCAGAACACTATCCCAAGGTCTCTTAGATGTTAGGTCTTGACAGTGCTTGGAATATTTCAGTTTTTTGATGTGATTTTCTGGAATCACAAGGTGGTCTTATGTGATTTAAAGCTGTAGGAGAATTGGGTCAATGAATGGAGTTCTTCGAATATGAAATTACTGCACTTTTGCTGTAGGTTCAGACAACAGTCTTAGACTCCATTGTTTCGTCAGATTTGGCCTTACAATGTGTAATGAACCTTAGCACAGGTTTTTTTAAAAAAAAAAGGAAAAAGGGGCAAGGAAGAAGGATGGTTCCTGGACCTACAACTATCGATGAACAGTGATCATGGAGGTTCCTGCTATGGACAATTTCCTTAAATAGTATTTCACTTAATTTGAATTCTCACAATGTCATGAAATCTATGTTATCTTCTAAGGACTAAGAATATTCATCATTCATTTGCCATGCAAATGTGAATCAAAGACAAAGTTTAATGAGCAACTATGAAATTATAGTCTAGGCTAACTTTGCACAGTCATCTACCAGCAGCAAATGACCAAAAGTATGGATGAGGAAAGCATACACATAGCAGAAAGCTTCATAACCAAAGACAACATACTAAATCCACTAAAGCTAACTAAAGGAAACAAGAACAACAAAATAACTTAAAGTAGAGCTGTAACTAATGGGAGAGGAATCATGAAACATGTGAAAAAACACAAAAATACACTAGAAAATGGTTGTATTTTCTATTATAATTTATGCAGCATGCCTTTACAACAACTCAACTCTCTTAAAATGAGAGGAGGAGAGCCCTATTTATAGTTTTCAAAAAGAAAAATGAGTGGCCAAGACTGAATTACATTATGTGGCCCAAATTCAATTACATTAGGGCTTCACCTACCCCACAAATATATTTCATTTATAAAACCTTTCTTGTATTTTCCCTATTTTGTCGTCTAGTGGCAACACTGTAGAAATTTTGTCCTTTTGCTATTTTCCCTTTGCTGCAGCTACTCCTTGAGGAATTCTTCATCGATGATAGGGTTGCCTTTGTGCTTCTTCAAAGTTGCATATTCCATGAAGTTCAAGATCATCGATTGGAGCTTATCCACTTCCATGATATCTAACCACAACACCTGGTAGCTCCATTCCTAAGAATTACTGATGAGCTTTTTCTAGTCATCATCGTATTTGGTAGCATTATCCTTGAAGATTTATGACTATGCGAAGGTTCATGCAGCAAAACTCATGAAGTCTGTGGTAACCTCAGCCGACATCCCATCTTCCATGTTCTTCAAGAAGTGTGGCTTTATACTTTCTGGATTTATTTCAATAGCAGATAACTCATACCCCATCATTAGCTTGAGGTACCGAGTGCATTCCTCTTTGGACTCCTTGGCCCATTCCATATCCGACGCTATACATTCTAGGATCCGCTCTAGCCTTTTCCTCCGGTGATCAAAATCTCACTTCCATACATCCACTAACCAGTGATCATCATCCTTGAGGGCGAGGTCCTTCTCCCAGACCTCACTTGGCAATGCGAGGATGGCCTCAATTTTTGGGTAGGCTACTCTGTATTTCCTTGGGAACTCCTCTCAGACCTACCTTGTACCCTCAAGAGTTCTCTCTAATTCTAAGAACTTATTTGCTATCCAGACAGCCAAGTTGATACTTGTATTCCCCATGTCTAAGACCTGCCAGAACCAATTTTTTGTAGTCCTATCCAAGTTCATTCTCTTCTCCAATTTATTGATCTGCTCTTGGGATAACAACTAAGGTGGGGCTGATGACGTAGTGGGATGCCCATTGCTGAATAAAGGTTATTAGATCGATCACTTGTGCTTTGAGTTCCTCCTTAGAAATCTTATCTTGTTGGATAAGATGCACCATTGTGGAGACCGATTCCTGGAGATGGTCAACCCTTTTCTCCCTTGTGGCCACTCCCAAGTTGATGGTGGAGACATTATAAGTTATTCCTTGTTCTCCAACCACCAACGTCGCTATTTGTAATGCCCTAGATCTTAAGGCATCCATGGTCACTTTAGATCTAATCTTCAGAATTTTCTCTTTCTTGGTGCTTATCTACACTCTGGCCAGTATGGCTTCCAGCCTTGCCTTAAGATTTTTTAAGGTGGGAGTCCTTTGTTTCAACTATTTCTCCAGCCAATCGGGTACTTGGGGCCCTTCCATGGGTGGTTCACCTTGATTCTTGCTATCCTCCTTCTCAAGCTCAATGGCTATGACAACAAGAGCACTCTTCTTAGTTCCTCCATCCTTCTCCTCCTCATTGGATTCATATCCAAGCATTATATACTTAGTGGGAGACTTGGCACACAACTGCTCGTTGGAGGGATCTTCCCTTTCAGCACCCTTTTCTTCTTCATCCGGGCTATTTTCATGTTCTTCAGGCTTATCTTCTTGATCATCCTTGTGGAGGGATGTTTTCTCATCATGTTTTGAGGTTTGGCCATGCCCCTCAGTTGGAGACCTGTTGCCCTCAGTCCCTGGAGCAGCAATTTCCTCTTCACGTGCAAGCTGATCCTCGGCTTTCTTATCCTCAATCTCCTTAAGCTGCTTGATCCACTCCAAATTGAGCTTGGGGTCATTTATTTCCTTGATTATTTCAGTGTCCAGCTCCTCGCTATCCTCATTGTAAGATTTGTAGGCTACCTCATCTATCTCCCGACGTTAACAATGGATGCTCGTGGTATTCAAATTCTTCGTCTTCTAGCCTCTTTGCAGCCTCTAGCTACCATTGCTACAATTCATCCAATATCTACATTGTCACCTCCATTCTTGGTAGTTCAATAGGGGGAGGGAGAGCTGGAGAGTGGGGCATAGCCTGAGCTATCGCAACTTGCACCACTGGATTGGCAAGCATCCCCGAAAGCTTAGATGGCACATTTTGTATGTATTTCACAAAGGATTCTGGGAGGCTGAGGGCACGCATTGTAGCAACAGAAATGAAGGGAAGGGTAGGAGACATAGAGGAAGAGGAGATTGATGAGGTTGTGGAAAAGGATAAATCCACTTGTAGGACCTATAAGATAGGAGAGGTGGAAGCAAGGTGGACAGAGATGTCCACTGCAGGCAAGGAGGAAGCAGAAACTGCAAGCGAAGCATGCAGGATGGTGGCAGCGGCAATGACAATTACAGTAGATGGAGATCTTGATGGGTCAATTTCTTCTTTCCTACTCTCGAGGAGTGGATTTTCAGCGATGAACGACATCTCAATGAATTCGGTCGTTTTCCTTTTCTTTTTGGATGGCTTGCCCTCCGAAGCCTTTCCAACATAAACCTTTGGGTTAGGTCCTTCCTTGCTAGCTTCCTTTCTTTTCTTGGTTCTGATAGATGGTGGGGATTTAGAGGTTTCCCCAGTTGTTGTAGTGGGCACACCTCCATTGGAGCCACTAGGCTCACTCTTGAGTCCCTTAAATGTTAAGGTGACTCCTTATTCTTTTAGTCAGGCCACCTGCTAGTCAATCCATGCCCCCATTCAAGCTTCCACGAGCTTGGTAAGTATGTTGAGGTCATCAACCTCCTACTCGTCCCAATCAATCAATGGTAATGGCATATTGGCATTGGCATCATATCTAGGATCAACCACTGTGCTCTCATCCTCCTCAAGCTGATTTGGGACCAGACACAAGTTCACCCTTCACACATAGAGGGCAGTAATGCGCATGTAGGGCTGCAACCTTACCTCAAAATCATCCTTGCAATTGGCCCAAAAATCCTCAATATTGTGGAGGTGGACATACCCATGTCCTAGTGCTTTTTTGATATGACCATAAGGATCCATTTGTGGCCAAGCTGTATACTACTTGAAGTGGTATTCGACCAACTCCTTCTCTGAATAACCTGCATAGTGGGATGTGTGGATCTTGTACATTCCTTGCCCAAGGCCAATAGGATAGGGTGTCCCTGCCAAGTGTTTGTCACTCAAGATATTATGAATATGTTGCAACTACCAAGTCAACTCCAATAGTAGGATCCAGTCATTGGGGTATTGGGGCAGCTTGTTCGGCCTCTCCATGAATCCTTGAGCATGCATGTAAGTGAACTTGGGGAACTATATGTACAAAAAGGCATATTGCTTGAGAAGGGCCCTGGCATTGTGGGATACTCTTTTATGAAAATCCCCTCCAAGCAACCGGATGATGTAGGTGATGAAGGCATCATTTACCCTATAGCAGTCCTTAAATTTTTGGTATTGTAGCTGAGGTTATCGGTCATAGGGCTTAAGCTCCCTTCCTGGTGTCACATTGGGTATCATGTTCAATCGATGGTAATGTTGCCGATTAGCAAGCGAGTATACTAGGTAGGACGTCATATAGAACTATGATGTCTTCTTTACATTGATAAATTGCCTGTGGAAGCAATTGCTGATTATTTCTCCCCAATTGAAGGCAACGTCACCACGAAGAATTTTCTCTATAAAGTAAAACATCCACTCCTGGAAGAATGCGGCAGCAGGAAGACCCATTACTCTGCTTAGCAAGGTCAAGAGGTCGTGGTAATCCTTGAAGAAATCACTACGAAAGAGCTCTTGTGGGACCTTGCCAGCACTGGCTTGCTTATCTTTCAACTAGTATTGATTGATAAATTTTTTGCACCTCATCGGATCTTGTTCCCATAACGCCTTGCACTCCTCCATAGTTGGTGTCTCCGTGGTCTCAAAGGCGGGGATGTGGAAGGTTGTAGCTATCCCAAGAGGGGACATGCCCACAAGAATATTTCCATCTCTATCCACTATGGTTCTGGTTTCAGCTTGATATGCTTCCCGACATGCCAATACCAGTTTGGGCACCACCAAAGCTGGCGGGCAGCCTACAACCTTAGTGAGTCTGCTGCCTCTGATTAGTTTTGCATTCCATGTCTTTGGGTCCACTTTGACCCACCGAGTAAACTCATCAATGTCAACCTACTCGATATTTGTATCCATGATGTCCCTGCAAAGGGTGGTGATCCTAGATTGCAACGGTACCCCTTGGAATTGAAACTTCATTTGATCCTTATCTTCCTTACCTCAAGGTGTCTTGGCGGTTCCGTTTCTCTTTTCTTTGGTGGCACTTAAAAATTCCTACACTGGATTCCATAAAACCTGCACAAAGACACATGATTCAGTAACATTAAACATGGAAAATGGCCTCGGACAACTCCCTACACATTGAGGTTAGATGCACAATCATTATTCATATTTAATAAGCGTCGAACAACTTATAAAACATCACAAGAAAGAAAAATAGGCAATCCGAGCTCCCATGGCCAGAATTCCCTTGGCAGAATGCCGTTTGGAAGGGAAAATGACGCAAGACACTCTTGATGATGCTTCTGGTCTTAGATCTAATCAACGAAGGGCTGGCGTGAAAGAAGACCAAACTTTAGGAAGTGGGTCGAAGTCCAATTTCAATTTGGAGGTCATCTGAGCCTTCATTTAGGTGCTCGAGCCTTAGCTGTAGGAAGGTCTTTTGAAACAACGTAGGGAGGATGGCATTTCGGGCATCGGGTTCCAAAATTTGGGTTGCCATCATCGAGAAGTTAGCCGGGTCCAGTCGTATAAAATAGAAAAATGCAAATGGAAATCCGGGAAGGGAATTTCGAAAGGTAATCCCCGAAGACGAATTTAGGAGATGGGAAAGTCCGGTGGTGAACAAAGGGTTGGGACTCGGGGGTCAGAGAGTCAGTCAGGTTTGGCCATTTGGAACGATAGTAGAGGAATGAAATCTTGGAGGTCAAGGTCCGACAGGAGTTTGGACTTTGGTTTTCTTCTTGGACTTTATGCCTGGGGAAAAGCGGACCGGGATCTGGGAGTCGAAAAGTCATCTAGCCATTTCCACTTAGAATGGCGAAGTCAAAACGGAATCCCGAAGATAGATTTATAGATATTGGAGTCTAGATTGAGTTTGGATGTTGTTTTTTTTTTCTTGTAAACTTTGACGAACTTTCTACACCTTGAGTGTGAGGGTTAGAAAGATGCTCGAGGAAAGTCATTTGAAACAGCGGGGGCACAACGGAAACCCGTGAAGGGAAGTCCGGAGGCCGGGACTTGGGGCGAGCTTAGCCACTGTTAGTTCTTGAAGTTCGATTTTGCATTTAACGACCGCGGACAAGTCCGGGCCTGAGGAAGGTGATCGCCTGTTCTAAAGAACAACAAAAGGGAGGTCCAACTCCGGTTTGAATTTCAAGGCTTCGAATGATCAATTTAGTGGATTTTAAAACATGGATTTCATCGTAGGAGTACCAATTTACCAATTTTTAACCCAATTTTACGTTTTTACATTGTTTTAAATCAGAATTTCATGAAAAAAAAAGTTGAGGTGCGCGGATGGCGAACATACCTCGAAATCCTGATGAAGGATATTGTTGAATGCATGGGATACGATAGGACGAGAGCTTAGGCGCAGGGGCGAAAAATGCGGGATGCTTGGAAGCTCCGCAACTTTTCTATCACTTTGGTCATGTGAAAATGATAGTTGGAAAGTCTGTTTAAATAGCCAAAATAGCCATTAATGCAACAATTTAATTTTTCATATGGCAGTAGGGAGCTTAGTGAGTTCAAATTCATAGACGACGGTGAAAGGACCGGGGTCTAGTGGCTGGGAAGATGCCTAGCCATTTCCATTTAGAATGACGAAGGTGACAGAGAAACCCAAAACTGGAATCCCAACGTGGTGGGCCTGGAGGGCCGAAAAGTCGTTGCACCGTTGTTGTTTAAAACGACAGAACCACGATGGAAATTTAAAAGGGGAAGCTCGATTGTCCGTGCCTGGAGGGCACAACGGACGTCAGAAAGACATTCTGACAAGGGGAACCCGAAATGGCTGAGGTTTGGCATTTTCAAGAGGGCCATGTTTGGTCAAGCTTAAAATATGACTTTTTGGGAATATGTTGACCCTTTTAGGGCACAAAATGGGCATGCAAAATGAGGCAAAACAAAAGGACTAGACAAGAAAAAGAGGGAAGAGAGGGTCCCCGTTCTGAATGGGGTGTGTGTGCAACAAGCACAACAAATGGTGACTCCACTGGGAGAATGCTCCCGGTGTTCTAGAGATAAATACTCATTCCGAACCTATGATCTCTGGTTTCGTAGACCAGAGTTGATTTTCAAAGATGAACTAATAATAGTTTAAGGAAGGTGGGATTGAATCAAACTATGACATCATCATGGAGGTGTGTGCATGGTGAGTTCATTTACCTTCCTTGGAGATAGCACAAGCAACCACTGATTAGGAGAGATAAGCTACATAGTTCGCTTGACCCCAAATGTAACCTGGACATTGCTCCGCTGCCAGTCAGGCATCCATAGCCCTGGTGGAGTTTTTGCTGTGACCCCACGAATATAGCTCTACTGTCATCCAGTCGTCCATAGCTCTGACAGAGATATTCGCACACCCATACGGTTGTCATTTTCACGTTATTTATTCCTTTTATTTGATATTTCTTTTCAGCACTTTCTCTTTTCTTTCTGTTCAACCGCGTACTCAATGAAGCTCACAATGGGCTTGAGAATCGTAGTGGTCATTGGAGAAAACTTTAGATTTTTCACTTATCCCTTCTTCCTAGTAGTCACCACACCATTCTTTGGAAACATTAAAATGTGTTTTTGTGTGTTCCATGATAAATACAAGGGATTCAAGCGGATAGCCATCCTAGGTTAGTTCAGAGTTCGAAAGTTGAAAACCGATGCTTAGGAGCTCTCAGAGGTTAGTAGTAGGGAATGAGGGTTTATCTAGAGAACAACACAAGAGCGGGCAACATGGTGAATCACTTATCGAGCCAAGCACAACCACCACAACAGAACGGGAAGACTCTTCTAAGATCAAGACCAAAATAGCCAGGACAACGAGAAAAATCAAAGGACAACGCGAGAACCTATTCTAACCTATGTATAGGTATTTACACAAACAACTTCACAATGAGCTCAGGCCTAGAAGTAATGCTTAAGGTACTTCCCATTGATAGGCAATGAGATGTCTTCACCAGTGAGAGTCTTTAGGTGAAAGGCATTATCTCCAAGGATTTCAACAATCTAAAAGGGGCCAAGCCAAGCTTGTCGAATTTGTTGTGTCCCCCTTTATTTTCATGGGCCTTGTCCCAGTAAAGGACTAGATCAGAAATGCAGAATGCCTTAACTTTGGCTTGACGGTTGAACCATATTTTGATGACGCCCTGATGTTTGGAAAAAAATTTTAATGCATGATCTTGCACTTCTTCAAGGTGCAATAGCTCGACGAGGTGAGCTTCTCTATAGTCTCCTCCTTCATAAAGATCATTGACAAAATAGAGGGTAGGGATTTTAAAATGTATGGAAAAGATAAGCTCTAAGCCATATAATTGATGGTATGGGGAATCTCTGAGGGTAGCCTTGTGATGGGTGTGATCCGCCCATAGGGTGAAATGAAGTTGGGTATGCCAATCCTTGGGATTCCTATCTAGTAGCTTCTTGATCACCGTGATCAAGTTCTTGTTGGTGGAATCAACAAGGCCATTGCCTTGAGGATAATAATTAGATGAAAATTTGAGGGCGATACCATAGTCAAAGGCTCAATTCATGAATTTTAATGACGCAAACGCGGGGCCTTTATCACATACCAGAGCATATGGGTAGCCGAAGCGATTTAAGATAAAAATTTCTAAGAAATTAGTTACTACTTCAGTTGGACATTGCCTACAAGTTATTGCCTCTATCCATCTAGTGGAGTAATCAAAGGTGGTTAGAATGTACCTGTGTCCAATAGATGATGGAGGGCTTACTGGACCAATGAAGTCGAGACCCCATTGTGCGAAAGGTCTCACCTCTAGAACAGGTTGCAATAGGACAACGAAATTCCTTTCTCGGGCGGTAGCAGTTTGGCACACGTGATAACGCAGACATGACCATGGGCATCCTTGAATACGGTGGGCCAATAATACCCAGCTCTCAATCTTTGGTGTGCAGTCGATAGACCTGAACCATGACTGGTCCCGAACTTGTCATGGAATTCCTTAAGAACATGATCAACTTCCTCCTTACCCAGGCACCTCAAATAGATACCTTCAGGATTGCTCTTGTACAATATGGCACCCTATAACATATATCTACTGCTCTTCAGCTTGAGGGCTCACCTTTGGACTCCCTAGAGATGAGGTGGACATTTATGATTCAACAAGTAATACACTATGTCGTCGTACCACTCCCTTGGGGAGACATCCTCCAATTAGTACTGTTGTACCATGAGTTTAGGTCCAACATCAATAACTACCTCTACCATGGTTCGGGTGAGTGCCTATCCTCTTACTAGCTTCATCGACTAGATTTTCATGTCATACTCTTACAGCAATGCGATCCACTTTGCCCTTCGCTCCCCTAACTCGTTCTACATAAGTAGCATTTTCATTGCAAGGTCGAGAACTATAGCAAACACCTTGTTGTGTAAGATGTAATGCTTAAACTTATTAACTCCCTTAACAAGGGCGTAAGCCTATTTTTCAACGTTATGATAGCGTAGTTCAACATCCTTCAGGGGGGCACTCATGAAGGTGATCAGATGCTCACTCCCCCCATCATCCTTTTGCATCAAGATGCTAGTACATGAATGATCTGAAGCAAAGGAGTAAATGTAGAAGGGCTTCAGGTAATTGGGGCTGATCAGCATAGGGGCATTAGCGATTTGATTTCCCTGAAATCCTCCTTTGCTTCTGGGGTCCACTCAACCTTGGCGTCTTGTTCCAACATGGCATTGAGTAGTTTGACGATTTCTGTGAAGCCTGTAATGAACTTGCGGATGAAGTTAATTTTTCCAAAAAAATTTTTTTGGTTCCTTCTTGCTGCTTGGCAGTTGGATTTTCATAATGGATTGGATACGTTCAGGGTCAATATAAATTCCCCGTTCTGACAAGACATGTCTGAGCAACTTCCCTTCGTTGACCCCAAAGATGCACTTCTTCGGGTTAAGGGAAACTCCGAATGTGCAGAACCTTTCAAAGACCTTACATAAGTTAGTAACGTGGTTACCCCACTGCTTTGAAAACACAGTTAAATCATCCATGTAGATGATTATGCACTTGCTAATCAGGTCCTTGAATACAATATCCATGGCATGCTGGAAAGTGGCGCCAACATTGATTAGCCTGAATGACATTCTTCTATACATGAAAGTTTCCCACTTAGTGGTGAATTCTATCTTGTGTCGATCTTGGTACTGCACCATAACCTGGTTATATCTTGAATATCCATCCAAGAAAAACATAATCTGGGAGCCGTTTACTACCTGTAACACCTCGTCCAATGAGGGTATAGGATAGTTGTCTTTCTCTGAGGCCCAGTTCAGATTGCGGAAGTCCACACACAATCTGATTTCCCCATTTTTCTTTCTAACAGGAACCAAATTTGCTACCCATGTGGAGTGTCTAACCAGAAAGATGATCCTAGAAAACAACAAATTTTGTGCTTCCTTATATATTATTGGTTCCAACAATGCATTGACAAGGCGTTGCCACTGCCGAAATGGCCTTGCATCTGGTCTGAGAGGGATAGTGTGCATGATAATCGACATGTCATATGTCTTGAGATCATCATAGCTCTAGGTGATGACATCGTGATACTTCCGTAGTGCTTCAATAATCCTCTTTCTTTCTTCATGGGTGCACACCTTACCTATGAACACATTCTTGGTATTTCCAGCCGTTCCTAGATTGTACGTGTCACATTGGACACTGATGGTATCCTTCTTAGCTTGCTGATCCGGATCTTTGATCTGATCAAGGTCAAAGATTCACTCCAATTGAACCATTCCCTTGGGGATGGTGTTGGTCTTCAGGTTGATAATCCCTTCTATATCGAGATCCACCTCTTGGAGTTTGATCTCGTTGATTATCTATGTAGCAAACATGTCCAAACTGGTGATGAAATCCATAATATGTTTGTCATCATTGAATACCTAGAAATTAGCCACATTATCCGGCACTGACGGGATGGAGGTGAGCTCCACCATGAATCTTCTAAGGCTTGATAGGGACAATGGCTGTAATGTGCTTGTTGCCTATGCTAGAGCATTGGCAGTATGATTGTAAGCATGTGGAATCAATTGAATGTTGAATGCATCTAGCCCTTCTAGTAAATCCCATACGCAGTGTTGGTAATTAGTGAGTCTTCGATCATAGTAGGAATATAGCTTCCTGACATTTTTTACAACTAACTCCGAATCTCCATACACTTGGAGCATTTTGACACCCTTCCTTAATGCCATCAAGAGGTCCAAGAACAAGGCCTCATACTTTGCTAAATTATTGGTACAATAGAACTAAAACCTATGAGCAACAAAGTATGACTTACCTTTGGGACTGATCAGTTGGAAACCTGCCCCAGCTCTGTGCTTGAATTTGGAGTCGTCAAAACATAATGTCCAGAATCCAGGAGAATCCTTGGAGGTAGAACAGGCAGCTCAGACTCCTACCTTTGATGGAACCTTCATTTCAGTAACTACTTTAGGAGGTGCAAGGATGGAACATGTTCGTTTGGGTAGTGCAGATCCTGTTTTGTCAATCGAAGTAGCCTATTTTTTGACATGTTCAACTGCTGTTTGACACAAGCAGTAGTCAAATTTTGAGTGAGCGGCATTATGTATCTAACACCAGTTAGGGAGCAAGATTTCTTGAACGTTCATTCGAGTTCCCAAATTGAGCTGGTCCTGAACATATTTTCCCATAAAATCTTGGAAACCATCGAGTAATCCCCAAGTGTTATTCTCTCCTATCTCCTCATCATTGGATTCGATGAGCACTTTAGTGCTCTGAGAAACATTTTCCAAATTAGTAGGCGGGCTGCATAGCACAAGGAAAACCTCACTCATTCTTTCATCTTCAAGGTATTCTTGTTCATTCCAATATGACACTGGGGAATAATTTTCCAAACCTATTTCGACATACAACACCTCGTTCATGTTGTTATACTCAATGATCATAAATCTCATTCACAGCTCTTGATCGATCCTCATCTGATTTGACATTCCTTTCCATGGCAACCACATATGCGAGTAATTAGTCGCGGTGTATCCATTCGATGTCCTCATGAAATCCCTTCCTAGGGTTATATCATATGTATCTAGGATATCAGCCACCTGAATGTCAATGGTCTATTGGATCCGAGGATCAACAACAACCTACATAGGTATGTTTTTAATCTCCCCCACTATGCTGATTTCGATCTTGTCAATTTGTGTCACCTTCCGCTGGGAAGGGGTTGGTGTTAGTCCGAGTGCTTTACACATGCTCAGGGGCATAACATTGGCCGAGGCTCCCGAATCAAGCAAGCAGTTGTGGAGGTTCTTCCCGAACACGTGGATGGTGGTCAGAAAGGGAGGAGTTTCGAATTTCCCTTGAAACAATCCTCCGAAAACATCCACCTAAATGACTTGGCCTTTATCTTTCTCACTGCCCTTGCCCTGGGTTTGTCCTGATTAGCAGCCCTATCGGCCTACTTATTTGCTTGCTGACTTGTTGGCGGGTCAGCCTTGCCCTTAAGGATTTTCCTAACAACCGACTCACTTGGTTGATCGTTAAAGGAGACCTTCTTTACTGGAGCCTCCTAAGTTGACCCTTGTGGTGGAATCCCATTTATCATTCTGAAAAAGGCATTCCTAACAGCAGACACTTTTAGAAGTTCAAATGTGGATACACTTAGCTTAACCTTTTTTAATTCTTCAGCAATATATTCCCCCATCTGCTCAATTTTTTGATCATAAGACACATTTTGGGAGGAGGTGGTGATTTGGCTTTGGCTGTTGTTTTTCTATTTATTTCTGTCGAGTTACCACATGGGTGTATGGGGAAAACTTGAGTTATTATTTGCATTTGAATTTGGAGGGGTGCTCAAATTATTCGACGGGATGGAGGTCATAAAAGGACCTCCAACATGACCACCAGCTTGCCTATTTTTTAGGTTGTAAGGGGTAGTCCATTGGTGAAACATTTGGAATTCATCCTCCCTAGGCTCTTCTTCGTCATGCTTGGGACCATTATCTACTGAATTGAAAAGCTCAGCTAAAGGACTTTCAAGACTTACCTCTTTTGCCATATCGTTGTTGTTCAAATCAACACCTTCCAGTTCAGGTGCATTATATTCCACCCTTGGGAAAGGAGCCTGGTTCAACACCAATACCGAGGAGTCGTATGGGTCAGACGGGATGATGTCTCTACACCTCGAATTGTCCACTGCATTTTGGACTTCTACCTAAAAAATCTCAACGACAGTTTGGAATTTCGGACAATCCAATTCAGAATGGCGGCTCGTTTTGTGAATACGACACCAACCAGATAGAGCAGCCTCTGCCAAGTAAACTTCGCTTACAGGTTTTCATTGCTATTGCTGTTGGGTTGATCAAGAGGTGTGAGAACACTACCATTGTTGGGGCATGTATTCCACATCCGATTTTTCCTTTGGAAGGGTCTTCTGTCGAAGTTCTGACTTGAGTTTTGATTTTTGTCATAATTCTGCCCTGATGATGTGCTAGCATCCCGATTGTCCTGATTTTCACGCTGGTCCTGGTTTTTCCTATTAAGGTTGGCCTGAATGGTCTTTTGTGATGCCTACAACTAGTTGTTCTAATTCATTAAGTGTGTCATTTTGGTTGGCATTTTCTTGATCATCTTTGTGAGCTTGTCGATTATATCCTTTTCGGTGTTATTCGGTTGTGACGCGATGTTTTGAAGGAACACAGGTTGCACCACCGACTAATTCTAATGAGTGGGTGGAAATTCCATCACTTGAAGGTACGTAGGCACCTGGGATTGTTGAGGGTGTGACTGCTACTACTGGGGCAACATGTAGTGAGGTATTAGATATAACTGATGCATTGGCTACCCAGGATGCGAAACCAAAGGTAGTTGTGGCAATGGGTTCAACAAGGGTGTCTGATGTTGCAAAGCTTGTGTGAGCCCCTATATCTATGCTAGATGTGGAGTTTTCCCAAGAGAAGGTAGTAGATCAAATATGTTCTACCCCAAATTAGTACTGGCAATAATGGCTTCAACGTATGCATCGACCGACCTAGCTGGTGGTGGTCTCATTCTTTTCACTAGGGCTGATGTGAGGTTGTCCAACACTACGTAGTAAATGGGAAGGATGATAGCATCATTGAAAATGTATGGGGCCTACAGCCAAGTGTATGCTCTGTGGAAGTGATCATTGAATGAGCTGATCGGTTCATTTTTGAACCAACATGAAGTGTCGATACGAATCTACAGGGCTGACCGGGGTCTTGAACTTTTGCATAAATGCATTCTTCAGAAGATCCCATGTGTTGATAGTTTCGGTTGGTAAATTGACGTACCAAAAGAATTCTTCCTCCCCTAAGGAGTAGGGAAAGAGCGTGCAAACCACATCTTTGTATATGACCTGCACAGTCTTTAGGGAAATTTCAAAAATCTTGACATGCTCATCTGCTGTCCTCTGCGGGTCTCGGGAGTTGAAATTCGTGCAAAAATTCTTGGGATTTTTTGGCATATCATGGTAGAGGTTGAAGGCAAGAGGAGATGGGTTGTTACCCAACCATGCCATTGGGAAGGGCAATGGAAATGGTTGTGCCAGATTGGTCTATAACTGTAATAGGGTGGCAACAATTGATGAGGCAGGAGCAGGGCTGGTGACTGTGTTTGACTGAAAGGTAGTGTTCAGCCTAGTCGAAGAGGTAACCTAGAAGGTGGTATGGATTAGATGAGCAGAGCGTGGTGCTACCAGTGAAGATGAAGGAGACAGAGGTGAAAGAGTAGCAAGCTGCCCTGGTGAATCGGTAATGGATGGTTCCCCTCATTCAACTCTCTTAGCTTAGATAGGGGGCTGTAATTCTTGAAACTCTCCCTTGTTTGGTGTAGACCTCAAGACTTGGTGGAATATTTCAGGGGAGAATGACCCAATTCAATTTAGCTTTACCTTTTGGCCCTCCTTCTAGCACTAGTTATGTTGATTGTGTTTTTATGCACTTCTCAACATAGGTAATACGTAGGTGCATTACCTCTCTTGAAAGACAATCTTCCACAATCAATTGTAGAACACTATCCTAAGGTCTCTCGGATGTCAGGTCTTGACAGTGCTTAGAATATTTCAGTTGTTTGATGTGATTTGTTGGAATCACAAGGCAATATTACGTGATTTAAAGCTGTAGGAGAATTGGGTCAATGAATGGAGTTCTTTGAATATGAAGTTACTACACTTATGCTATAAGTTCAGACAATAGTCTTAGACTCCATTTTTTTGTCAGATTTGGCTTTACAATGTGCAATGAACCTTAGCACAGGTTTTATTTTAAAAAAAAAGGAAAAAAGGGGTGAGGAAGAAGGATGGTTCCTGGACCTGCAACTACCGATGAACAATGATCATGGAGGTTCCTACTATGGACAATTTCCTTAGATAGTATTTCACTTAATTTGAATTCTCACAATGTCATGAAATCTATTTTATCTTCTAAGGACTGTAGATATTCATCATTCATTCACCATGTAAATGTGAATCAAAGATAAAGTTTAATTAGTAGCTATGAAATTATAGTCCAGGCTAACTTTGCACAGTCACCTACCAGCAACAAATGATCAAAAGTATGAACGAGGAAAGCATACACACAACAATAAGCTTCATATCCAAAGACAACATACTAAATCCACTAAAGCTAACTAAAGGAAACAAGAACAACAAAATAACTTAAAGTAGAGCTTTAACTAATGGGAGAGGAATCATGAAACATGTGAAAAAACCCAAAAATACACCAGAAAATGGCTGTATTTTCTATTATAATTTCTATAGCATGCCTTTACAACAACTCAACTCTCTTAAAATGAGAGGAGGAGAGCCCTATTTATAGTTTTCAAAAAGAAAAATGAGTGACCAAGACTAAATTACATTATGTGGCCCATATTCAATTACATTAGGGCTTCACCTACCCCACAAATATATTTAATTTATAAAACTTTTCTTGTCTTTTCCCTATTTTGTCATCTAGTGGCAGCACTGTAGCAATTTCATCATTTTGTTGTTTTCCCTTTGCTCAAGCTACTCCTTGAGGAATTCTTCATCGATGATAGGGTTGCCTTTGCGCTTCTTCAAAGCTGCATATTCCACGAAGTTCAAGATCATCCGCTGGAGCTTATCCACTTCCATGATATCTGATCGCAGCACCTGGTAGCTCCATTCCTAAGAATTACTGACAAGCTTTTTCTAGTCATCATTGTATTTGGAAGCATTATCCTTGAAGAGTTATGATTGTGCGAAGGTTTGGGCAACAAAACTCATGAAGTCTATGGTAACCTCAGCCAACATTCCATCTTCCATGTTCTTCAAGAAGTGTGGCTTTATACTTTTTAGATTTATTTCAATAGCAGGTAGCTCGTATCCCATCATTAGCTTGAGGTACCGAGTGCATTCCTCTCTGGACTCATTGGCCCATTTGATATCCGGTGCTATACATTCCAGGATCTGCTCTAGCCTTTTCCTCCGGTGGTCAAAATTTTACTTCCATACATCCACTAACTAGTGGTCATCATCCTTGAGGGTGAGGTCCTTCTCCCAGACCTCGCTTGGCAATGTGAGTATGGCCTCAATTTTTGGGTAGGCTGCTTTGTATTTCCTCGGGAACTCCTTGTAGACCTGCCTTGTACCCTCAAGAGTTCTTTGTACTTCCAAGAACTTATTTGTTGTCCGAATAGGAAAGTTGATACCTGTATTCCCCATGTCTAAGACCTACTAGAACCAATTTTTCGTAGTCTTATCCAAGTTCCTTCTCTTCTCCAATTTATTGATTTGCTCTTGGGATAACAATTGAGGCGGGGCTGATGATGTAGTGGGCTGCTCATCTAGGGACGACCATTGCTGAATATAGGCCGTTAGATGGACCACTTGTGCTTTGAGTTCCTCCTTAGAAATCTTATCTTGTTGAATAAGATGCACCACCGTGGTGACCGATTCCTGGAGATGGTCAACCTTTTTCTCCCTTGTGGCCACTCCCAAGTTGATGGTGGAGACGTTATAAGTTATTCCTTGTTCTTAAACCACCGACATCCCTATTTGTACCACCCTAGATCCTGAGGCATCCATGGTCACTTTTGATCTGATCTTCGACCTTTTCTCTTTCTTGGTGCTTATCTGCCCTCTAGCTAGTATGGCTTCCAACCTTGCCTTATGATATTTTAAGGTGTGAGTCATTTGTTTCAACTATTTCTCCAACCAATCAGGTACTTGGGGCCCTTCCCTGGGCGGTTCACCTTGATTCTTGTTGTCCTCCTTCTCAAGCTCAATGACTCTGACAACAAGAGAACTCTTCTTAGTTCCTACATTCTTCTCCTCCTCATCAAAGTCCTATCCAAGCATTATACACTTAGTGGGAGACTTGGCACGCAACAGCTCGTTGGAGGGCTCCTCCCTTTTAGCACCCTTTTCTTCTTCATCCGAGCTATTTTCATGTTCTTCAGGCTTATCTTCTTTCTCATCCTCATGGAGGGATGTTTTCTCATCATGTTCCAAGGTTTGGCCATGCTCCTTAGTTGGAGACCCGTTGCCCTTAGTCCCTGGAGCAGCAATTTCCTCTTCCTGTGCAAGCCGATCCTCGACTTCCTTATCCTCAATCTCCTTAAGTTGCTTGCTCCACTCCGCATTGAGCTCGGGGTCATTTATTTCCCTGATTAGTTCATAATCCAGCTCCTTACTATCCTCACTGGAATATTCTTAGGCTACCTCATCTATCTCTTGACGTTCAAATAGCGAATGCTCATGGTATTCAAATCCTTCATCTTTTGGCCTCTTCGCAGCCTCTGGCTGTCGTTGCTCCAGTTCATCCGATATCTGCATTATAGCTTCAATTCTTGGCATTTTGGTAGGGGGAGGGAGAGATGGAGCATGGGCCATAGCCTGAGCTATCGCAACTTGCACCACTGGATTGGCAAGCATCCTCGAAAGCTTAGATGGAATGTTTTGCATGTATTTGATAAAGGATTCCGAGAGGCTAAGGGCAGGCATCATAGCAGCAGAAACAGAGGGAAGGGAAGGAGACATAGAGGAAAAGGAGATCAGCAAGGTTGTGGTAGAGGATTAGGACCTGCAAGATAGGAGAGGTGGAATCAAGGTGGACAGAGATGTCCACCGCAGGTGGGAAGGAAGCAAAAACTACAAGTGAAGCATGCAGGATGGTGGCAACGATAGTGGCAATTGCAGTAGATGGAGATCCTAATGGGTTAGTTTCTTCTTCCCTACTCTCGAGGAGTGTATTTTTAGCTATGATCAGAATCTCGATGACTCCGATCATTTTCCTTTTCTTTTTGGATGGCTCACCCTTCAAAGCCTTTCGAGCGTAAACCTTCAAGTTAGGTCCTTCCTTGCTAGCTTCCTTTATTTTCTTGGTTTTGACAGATGGCGGGGATTTTGAGATTTCCCCAGTTGTTGCATTGGGCACACCACCACCAGAGCCACTAGGCTCACTCTCGAGTCCCTTAAATGTTAAGGCGACTCCTTATTGTTTTAGTCGCACCACCTGCTGGTTGATCCATGCCCTCATTCGAGCTTCCATGGGCTTGGTAAGTATGTCGAGGTCATCAACCTCCTACTCATCCCAATCAATCAACGACAATGGCATCATATCCAAGACCAACCACTGTGCTCTCATCCTCCTTAAGTTGATTTGAGATTGGACACAAGTTCACCCTTCGCACGTAAAGGGTAGTTATGTGCATGTAGTGCTGTAACCGTACCTCAAGATTGTCCGTGTAGTTGGCCGAAAAATCCTCGATATTGTGGAGGTGGGAATACTCACATCCTAGTGATTTTTTGATATGACCATCAGGGTCCATTTGTGGCCAAGCTGTATACTACTTGAAGTGGTATTCGGCTAGCTCCTTCTCTTAATAACCTACACATTGGGATGTGTGGATCTTTTACATTCCTTAACCAAGGCCAATAGGATAGGGTGTCCCTACCAAGTTTTTTTTCTCAAGATATTATGAATATGTCGCAACTGCCAAGTCAGCTCCAATAGTAGGATCCAGTCATTGGGGTATTGGGGCAGCCTATTCAGCCTTTCTATGAATCCTTGAGTGCGTATGTAAGTGAGCTTGGGGAACTGTATGTACAAAAAGGCATAGTGCTTGAGGAGGGCCTTGGCACCGTGGGATACTCTTTTATGAAAATCCCCTCCAAGCAGTTGGATGATGTAGGTGATGAAGGCATCATTTACACTGTAGTAGTCCTTCTTAAAGTTTTGGTATTGTAGTTGAGGGTATCGGTCATAGGGCTTAAGCTCCCTTCTTGGCGCCGCATTGGGTATCATGTTCAATCCATGGTAATGTCATCGATTAGAAAGAGAGTATACCAGGTAGAACATCATATAGAACTGTGATGTCTTCTTTACATTGATAAATTGCTCCTAGAATCAATTGTTGATTATTTCTCCCCAATCCAAGGCAGCGTCACCACCAATAATTTTCTCTATAAAGTAAAACATCCACTCTTGGAAGAATTCCGTAGTAGGAAGACCCATTCCTCTGCTTAGCAAGGTCACGAGGTCATGGTAATCCTTGAAGAAATCACTGCAGAAGAACTCTTGTGGGACCTTACCAGCACTGGCTCGCTTATCCTTCAACCAGTATTGTTTGATCAATTTTTTGCACCTCATCAGATCTTGTTCCCATAATGCCTTGCACTCCTCTATAGTTGGTGTCTCCATGGTCTCAAAGGCGGGGATGTGGAAGGTTGTAGCTATCCCAAGAGGGGACATGTCTGCAAGAATATTTCCATCTCTATCCACTATGGTTCTAGTTTCAGCTTGATATGCTTCTCGGCATGCCAATACCAGTTCGGGGGCCACCAAAGCTAGTGGGAAGCCTGCAGCCTTAGCGAGTCTGATGCCTCTGATTAATTTTGCATTCCCTGTCTTTGGGTCCACTCTGACCCATCTAGTAAACTCATCAATGTCAACCTGCTTGATATTTGTATCTGTGATGTCCCTCCAAAGGGTGGTGATCCTAGATTGCAATGGTACCCCCTAGAATTGGAACTTCATATGATCCTTATCTTTCTTACCTCAGGGTGTCTTGGCGGTTCCCTTTCCCTTTTCTTTGGCGGCACCGGAAGTTCCTACACCGGATTCCATAAATCCTGCATAGAGACACGTGATTCAGTAACATTAAACATGGAAAATGGCCTCAGAAAACTCCCTACATGTTGAGGTTAGATCCAAAATCATTATTCATATTTAATAAACATCTAACAGTTGATAAAACATCACTAGAAAGCAAAACAGGCAATCCGGGTTCCCAGGGCCAAAATTCCCTTGGCAGAATGCCATTTGGAAGGGAAAATGACACAAGATACTCCCAATGATGCTTTCAGTCTTAGATCTAGTCAACGAATGGATGGCATGAAAGAAGACCAAACTTTAGGAAGTGGGTCGAAGTCCAATTTCAATTTGGAGGTCATTTGAGCCTTCATTTAGGTGCTCAGGCCTTAGTTGTAGGAAGGTCTTTTGAAATGGCATAGGGAGGATGGCATTCTGGGCACTGGGTTATGAAATGCAGGTTGCTGTCATTGGGAAGTCAGTCGGGTCTGGCTGTATAAAATGGCAAAATGCAGATGACAATCCAAGAAGGGAATTTCAAAAGGTAATCCCTGGAGACGAATTCAGGAGATGG